>MU225466.1:1101011-1122376 GCA_018584345.1 Thuja plicata | reverse complement strand
AACTTGAACTTGAAGTATATGATGGTATGATCATGGATTCATGATTCATGATGCTATGATTACAAATTTACAAGTGTTTTTATTGTTTAAATGTTTACTTTTTATGATACTATGTGACATTCTAATCATAACTCATGCTTCTAGGCTGCATGTATATCAAAATATGTACATATATAAAAAAAAAATTACATATTTTTGTACTAACGAACCCGAACCCAAATCCCTTTTCAAAATTTCGGCGAACCGGTTCTTTGAACTCGAACCCGAATTTGAACCCGAACCGGCATCCTAGGTTTTTGTAAATTCAATTTTTTTCCCCTAACGATTTATATGCTTCTATGGTCTAGATAGCCCTTACACATGTTAACAAAAGAGAAGGTTAAGGAAGTAGATATGAAGAGTCATGAAGAAAGAGATGAAATGGTTACCCAATCCACAATATAAATTTTGAGGAGATGAGGCTTTGGGGCCATCTGTATGTATTGTATGTACTGTGATGCTTGGGAGTGGAGGAAAATAGTGTTAAGGAAAGAGAGTCTACCTCTTGCATATAGTTTTATAGCAGAGAAGGAAACAAACGATATAGATAAGAGGAGGCATGAAGAAAGATATGAAAGTTCTAGCAATCCACAATAGAGACACTTTAAGATGAGGTATGTTACCATATGTCATACCCCCTTTAATGTTTGGGAGTTTGAGAGAGTGATCATGAACCTGTATGGAGATAAGTATGAATAATTAGAATTGATGATGTCAACATAGCATGGAGAAAATACAAACATGCAGGGGAATTCTGTAAAAGTGAGAGGGTATAAGAGGATTTGATAGTCTGCCAAGTAGAGTTAGACATCCTCGTTGGGACATAAGAAAACGTCCTACAATTTCCCATATTAAACGTTCATTTTTATTTTGAGTAAGTAAAATAGTGTGGCATTTGAAACATCTAATATCATTATCACTTTTAATATCACAATCAAGCGTTAATCTGGACGATTTAATTTTCATATTCTAGGGTTTCACTCAACTTTGGATTTTCCAGTTTTTAGTTGTCAATGTTGATTACTCATAGTTCAATGTTCAGTGTTATTGATTTTGTTGTTTATCTTTCAAGTTACAACTTTTTAGAAAGTTTTAAAGATGTTTCAAAGTTTAATTTGACTATAATAGCACTTGATATATATAAAATTTTCCCCTTAGCTGTCCCAAAATGTGAGACCTAGAACACTTTTTTGTTGTCTTGGAATTTTTTCGCTGTTGCTAGTTGACGTGTGCCATGGGTACTCACAAACTTTCCTCTACGGACAGGTTTTTACCATTTGAGTGGAATAATTTATATATTACAATTGAACTGATTGAGAACCAGGATACACAACTTTGACATAATTTAGTTTATGTAACAGGATGAAAGTGCTAGCTAGTTTTTTTTGATCGGTGAATGCTTTTGACTGGAGCTAATGAACCAGTGGGGTCACATTGGGGGACTCCGTCCCCATGGTAATCATTGCCGAGGCATAAATACCTCATAGATTTGTCTCATGCTAATATCTACATTCCTCCTTATTGCTCCATACTCCTTAGTCCTTATCTCTCCAAGCTCTCCTTAGCCCTCCCTTGCTGCTCCACCGTTTCCCCGAGTGCTCCCTCCCTGTCTCTCACCACCCCAGTGTGTCGGGTGGTGTGTCAAATTCGTCTCGGTGCAGGCCTTCTGCGTTTCAATTCATTACTGCTTCTCACTGCTTGTACCTTTCCTTTCTTCCTCTGTTCTGTGCCAGTGAACAGCCTCCAGTGACGGTATTCCTTCATCAATCAACCTGCAGAAGATTTGAACTAGGGACCTCCATGTTAACACGGATTTGCAACTGCTATTGTACTGCGGGTTAATCCCAAAAGTGCTAGCTAGTTATGCAAATGCTGTAGCAAGGGATTTGAATGTGTGAGATGCTTATTGCTACTTGCAATGAAGAGGTAATTGCACTATAACAGCTCGATTGACTCAACACTATTCCTGGTTATCTGTTATAAATTACATGATTTTTAAATACTCTATTTTGCTTCCTAGATAAATATGAAAGGTGGTTAAGTAATGTCAAATTTGAGACATGAAAAATTTGTAACATGGGATTGTCTGAAAACATAAACATCAATAGCATATAATCCTGGTGGATGTTAGTTTCCTGGTTGGCCTGCCCACTTCCTCCAATACAACTTATGAGTCTCTCATTTACTGGTTCTTATTTGATGCCATTCTCGTCAAAAGCTAAATTTGTGGGGACATGTAATTTTTTTGTTGTATGTTATAATGGTTTTGTTGATAGGTTTGATTTCTAAGCGTCCTATGAACAAGATAACAAGAAGTAAACTAGAGTTCATTCATTGAATGATCAGAAATTACTTTGGGAATGTTGGGTTTGTTTTTAAAGAGAAAATCACAGTATGAGCTCTTTGTGGCCATGATTTGTTACAAGCTTGGTGGTTTAATAAAGTTAAAAGGTAGTTTCCTAGGTCACTGGAAAGCAATCCAATTTGGTGCATGAGAATTGCCTTATGGAGATTGTTTTGAGTTTGTGTAATCCTACCTCCTTGAATATTTGAAACTGTGATTACTACTTTAGAGTACCCATGGCTTTGCTATTAGGGAACTCAAGTTGTATAAAGATAAAGTGCTCACTGCTGAGGGAGGCAACCTTTACCATTTGGCGAACTCAACCTTTACCATTAGGTCAGCTCAAGTTGTGTCATAGAGTAAATTTAGTTTGTGGCTTCAGGATTTTGACTGTGTAGCACTTTTTTCCATCAACGTTTCAGATCACACTCTATGATTCATCATCAGGATGAGAGCTAGAAAAGAGACACGGAAAGAATTATATTTATTTCTATACTATTATTCTAATTTTTTCTCTTTTATTTTTTTCTATTCAGTTTTTTGTTAATTCATTTTTGTTTTTTCATTTTCTATTCACACACACACACACACACATTTTCTCATTTCTTTTTCTTTTTTTCCTCTTTTTGATCTTTTTCTCCCTTTCTAATTTTTCTGTTGTGTGCTTTCTCTTTCATTTGTATCCCCCCTTTTTTTCTATTATTTGTTTCTTTTTCACATTTCTTTCATTTTTTAGCTTTCTGCTGACCTACCTTTCCTTGTTCCGTGTGCCCTCCCTCTCTCTTTTTAGTCTCCCTGATCTGCTACATTCTCTCCATCTCTCTTTTCTAGCTCTCATCCCGATGATGGATCATGGAGTGTGATCCGAAACGTTGATGGGAAAAAGTGCTACACAGTCAAAATCCAGAAGCCACAAACTAATTATGATGGACTGAAAATTTCATGCATCTCATAGAGTAAAATGTTCACTGCCAAGAGAGACACCAGTTCGGTGTATGCGATCCCTTTCAAGTAACCTATCGCAATGGAATTCATTTTCCATTTACTTTGTAATATGTTTTTTGCGACCTCTATAGTGTACCCAACTCATTTTCTTTGGGGATAATACTGAGATACAATACACACACCAGCACAATAAATATAATTCTTGTTAGTTCATAAATTGGTGTGAGTAAAACTATATTTTGGCTTTTAGGCTATTTTATGTGCCCCTCTTGTCGATTTCCATAGGAGGCCATGAAATAGAATTTCAATTAATATCACTTCATTAGAGATGGCTACTATCTGCTGTTTAAACATCAAATTTTGCTTGTAAGTTAGTCTTCTGTAGACATAATTGCGGAATATGTAAAAAAGGTTGTACAAACAAATTTTTATTAGTGTTTTGCAATTGGTTTAGATAACTGGAGTGTTAAAGCCATTCGAAGAAAGACTACAGGGACTGGAAGAATGAGATATCTTCGTCACATGCCTCGACGTTTCAAGAATAATTTCAGGGAGGGTAAGTCTTTAATGGTTGTTCTAATTCGACAGTTTTTAATTAAATAGTATTGGTATAATAATTAATTTGGTTTTGTATTTTTTTTTGTCCAGGGACTCAAGCGACCCCCAGGAAGAAAGCTGCTGCTGCTTCATTCTAATTTTTTTAGAATGGATGCACTGGGATTTAGATTGAATTCATTGTGTGTACACTACTTGATGGCTTTTCTAGTTATTGAGAAAGCCTAGATTCCAGCTAAAAGCTTTCTTTTTGGTAGGAAATGCTTTTACAATTTTTTGGCTAGATATTTATAGTAAAGACTGGAAAAAGTTACAGTTATTTCAAGCACTGAAAGAGACTGCTTGTATGCCGAAATAATTTCTAATGCTGTGTGAATTCGAGATTTTCAATTCTTGAGTTTTAGATGATCAAGTTTTGTAGTTTTTAGCAACAGCTAGTAACCTGCATGTTTTGAAGAACACTTTTTGAGCAATATTGTCAGCACATTTTATTTTCCATTCTATAGAGGTTCAATGTGTTTTGGTTGAGAACTTTACTGTTGCGTTATATACGATTCTTCATCAAGCCTCAAAGGTAAGGTAACTTCTAATGTGTTTATTGTTTATTCTTTATCAAGACAAAACGTAAGGCAACTTCTAATGTCTTCTTTTGAGTTAGCGTTATTACTGATCAAACTCCAGTTACCCATATGGACATCCTTTATCAATACCCATATGGACATCCTTTATCCATGATTTAAGCTTGAAACATCCCATGCTAATGATTTAATTGAAACTGCTTCATCAGCTTCATTTTTTGCTATTGGCATGAAATCTTGGTGAAGGCTTTTGGCATTCATTAATGGATAATGTTTGTGTTGTTATGATGAAACTTGCTGAGCTTCCTTAAATTAAAGTCTATTGAAGTTTTTGTTTATAAATATCTGCTAAATTAATATCACGAGGTCTTGTGCCTTAAAAATAGATTTTATAATAATATTTTGCTTGTTATTTTGAAATCTGGAACCAAACCTGGCTATACTTTAAGTACTATGCTATTTCGCACTGAAGCACAATATGGTTTAGAGTTACCTATTGCCAAATTTTCTTGTATTCAATTCTTCAAATCTATTTTCGGAGTTGCAGAATTTCTTGGCCATGACAGCACACATCCATTTGTGTTACATTCACAGGAGGGGTGGTTTGCTACAATTAGTCATTTTGATGTGACCGGCGCTTTGCCATGATCCATTGATCTTGCAATAGACTTGGCTAGCTTTATGGTATTTGCTTGGATGGTAGAAGTATAATTGCACATGACCTAGAAAAAGTATAATTTTTATCACTTCACTAAAACTTTTGTAAAAACTAATCATAATTAAGTTGTACAAGGAAATGAGGACCTCTAATGTTGTTTCTGATTTCCTTGCGCTCCTAGAAATTAAGCTTCAAAATGTTGATCCTGTTCTCCTCCATGCTTCTAGAAAGTTACCCTCAGCTTTTGCCAGTTTGGAGATGAGTACCTTCATAATGTTTGATCCTGTTCGCCTTCATGCCCTAGTAGTTACTTGTCACACCATTTTCATGGTAAGCTTAATCAAACTACAGAATGGGTAGGTGAGCTTCGTACTGAACTATTGTGATGGAAGGTTAAAATGCTAAATTCACCATTGATTATAGCTAGTTTGCCACCTCTTTTCCAAACATCTTGTGACTATTTTATCTTTAGAGCTGTTTAGATAATCATGTGCTTTAATTGAATTGAAGTCCCATCTTGGTTAGTGTATAGGTCACAATTTGCTCTAATCATTTACTACTATTTGTTGCTCTCACAGGGTGTTATGATGCAATTTTGGTTTGTCCTTGTGATGCTCATCAGCTGCTTTTATTTAGTTTCTTTTTTTTTAAAAACTAAATATGATTGTTGGTTGATATATGAGTGTTGTAGTGTTTGCTCTACAGATTGTGGGCTAAAAATGGGATTGTACTTGATGTTGAAATATGAGATGCAAAATGATGATGTTGATATTGGAGAATTCTGAGTTTCAAGTTTTCATTCTCCAAGTTCAATCTTTCATTACTTATATATGTAAACCCTTGATTTTTGAAGGGTGGTTCCTTTAAGAGTTGATTGATGGAGAAAGACCTTTCAAGAGTTGATTAATGGAGAAAGAAACTAAAGAAATCATATGTTCTCAATATGTATGAGATTAATTTTGTCTACTACATGCAATTTATTTTTTTGAATAATAAGTGTTGATCTAATATCAACACTGCCTGCCACAACTTCTAAAAAATTTAAATTGTGCAATTTCAAATGTGGAGACAAATGAATTTGCATTTGGTGGATAAATGATGCAAGAGGGTGCTCCTCTCTGACTGATTTACCAAACTGAAACACAAACAATCACAGAGACCTGCTTCAAAATATTCAGATTGCAACAAGAAACTTATTTAAATCTTCAAATTAGTAATAAAACATTTGGCCTTCCACATGTCTCTCTGGCCTCTACTCTAATTTATACATTTTTCTCTCTATACTCACCCTTAAAATTTGCCCTTTGAACCGGATAATGGTTCTTCAGTGTGGAACAAAAGCCTTTCTTCCTTATGCCCAACTAATCCCTCATTGGCTGATTTTCTCATTGTGCAGTCCCGCTCTACTTGTTGGCAGAGCTCTGCTCTGCATTGCAACCCACACACCTCTTATATTTTATTGGGTTGATGCCTGTCTTTGGTCGCTGCCTACTTTGTCTTCTAACCCCCTGGTCACCATCGATGCCTCCCTTCTTAGGTTGCATTCTCTGAATTTTATTTGCATCAATTTATTTCTGTTTGGCTTTTATTTCCTTCTCACAGCACATCCCCTCTTCTTAATGGGTGGATACAACTTCCCACTTGCATTTCTTATATCAGCTGTTTTGTTTTATTGTCTTTATCTTCATTACTTCTGCCATTTTAACTGGCTTCATTCTGTCTTCAATCAGTGTTTTAGCTCGCCATTTCACTTCCCTCACTCACAGGTCTCTTTTGTCTTCGCAGCTTGCACTACTCTCTTTTGGGCTAATATTTAATCACCCCAAATGCCTCAGCTGCAATTGCTAATAATCGATACTTCCAGCCCACTGTTAGTTTCCTGTTTCATTTCCTGCTTTGCTTGATTATCTTTGGATCGAGTGCCCCTTTGATTCCCCTCAAAATTGTTTAATAGTCTGCAATTTTTGCATCGCCTCATTGTCAACAATCTCATCTAATCAATTACTGACAAGTTTCTTAATGTTGCCATTCGATTGGTTTTTTTTTGTCATCGATCCCCTATAACTTACTTTCTTCTTCTAATGATTCATTTCTTCTTGCCAAACAGTTTAATCCATTCTATCGACTTCATTTCGTTCGCTTGTGTGCTGCTGCACCGGACATGCCAGGTAGGAATATTTTTGTGAGTAGAACTCACAAAGTGGAATTAGGTAATAGGATTACCCTTCTAGAACCTGTAGTGAATTCTGTCACTATGTTAGCACACCAAATCATTTATTTTGCCTTCTCTTACACCATCTTGCTAGAGTAACTGTCATTCTCCCATGATTTTGATCACTACTCTCTTATTCTCCATCAATTGTTGTTGCATGAGTTCACATCAACCCTTTCCTCTACAATTTGATAAGCAATGTAGATAGAAGTGGTAGGTAGTAGACCCTTATCTATTATAGAAGTGTTAGTAGTAGACCCTTATCTATATGTGAAATAAATTTTGGAAGCAATGGCTATAGTGGCATACCAGGATCAATAATAACATCCATAGGTAGGATTCTCTTGTCAGATCTTGTTTGGGTGATCTTAATAACTTCATCATTCTTTACAAACTTTAATGTTGGTGCAGATCTAGTGGAGCACAATCTAGTAACATCTTTGATTGCTTCCTTTGTGATTTTATAGGGTTGATCAAGGTATACGAATTCCCCATGGTTCTATCTCAAAATAATCATCACCATTCATATTCGTAGACAAACTAGGGAAATCCTTCCACATTCAAATGTTTAGCTCCTACGTTCACATTTTCTAGCTTGAGTAGGAAATTATTACATAAGAAATTATTGTTTCTAAACTCTTCCAACTTTAGATGATCAAACTTGTTCAATGATATGCATGAATGTGCTTTCATATATCCTCTGTGTGGAGAACATTAATCAAAACACTAGAAAATGCTCCATCTTTGTCAGTCAACATAGAAACATAGGGATGTTTCTTAAACTAGGCCTACACTTTTCAACAATGTTGACCATTCTGATTACTTCAAAAACCAGGGTTTGAATCAAACGACCATCACAAACACTAGCTCTGTCTTCTTTTCAACTTTGTTCTTAATGCTCTATTTGCAAGTGAAATTTGTCAGTGCAAAAGAAGAATAAGTAAGCCATACTTGCCCTAGCAATTCACATTCAATGCACTAATACATGTTGAGTAAATACATTCTCAAAGAAACTCCGTGATATCACAATAGACTTGGATCCTTCAACAATCCTTCACAAGATACAATGTTGCTCCATAAATTTGTGCAAATGCCATGATATCATTAGCCAAACATGTCCTCTGACTAGGAAGTCACTATTGACTAGCATGTCGAAGATTTCAACATCTTATGCTTTACAAGGGGTTGAAAGATTTGTAATTACAACTCCCCTAAACCAATACTCTCTTCCATTTACACTAGGAAAAGGTAAATATTCTCCTTTCACCTTATTGCCTTCCTTTGACTTCTTTCTCCACATCTTTTCCATCTCCTTTTTCTTGATCAATATCAATCTTCTTTTGTGAAGCAAAAGGTCTCACACTTTTCCCTTTGCAAAACCTTGCAATATGTTGTGATTTGTTATATT
Source organism: Thuja plicata (assembly GCA_018584345.1). Taxonomy (NCBI): domain Eukaryota; kingdom Viridiplantae; phylum Streptophyta; class Pinopsida; order Cupressales; family Cupressaceae; genus Thuja; species Thuja plicata. The sequence continues at coordinate 1,113,637 of MU225466.1, read as the reverse complement.
TATAGTAATTGATACCATTCTATAGAGCATAACCACTTCTCCTTATGTTGGATTTACAATCAACAACCTTATGACTGAACTTATTGCATGTGTAACAGTAACCATTGAAGGATTGCAAAGTCATAACATTGTAACAATTTATCATCCTAGTACATTCATCCTACTGCATTCATTAGCCCTATGACCATATTTATTTGCAAGCATAGTACTCATCATGAAATGGTTGAGATTTCATGGCATTATGTCTTGAGGCCTAACCTTGTTTCAAGAAGAACAATTACCACTTAAATAGTGAGAGTACCTAGTTGTACTAGATTGTTTGGGAGAAGGTTTTCTAAAGTTCTTCTGGTTTCAAAATTGTTTTGTTATTCTTATTTCCTTCTATCTTCTTGGATTTATCATGCCATTCCTTCCTTAATTTGTCTTCTTTATCATATGCCTTTCCTTCCTTCTTCTCAAACTTATCCTCAATCATTTTTGCTTTAGAGTTTCCCCCCCATTTCAAAACCAAGACCATCCTTATCCTTCGTAAGTTTTTGGCCTCTTATAATTCTCTTCTCAAATAAACAATTTCTTCTTCAAGCTCAGTGTATTCAATAGATTTGACATTTGGAATCCAAGCAATCAACAATCCTCTTACCTTCTTCTACTTGAACTTTTAGGTTAACTATTTCATCTTCAGCCTTTTTAAAGTTTGACTTCACATTCTTTGCTTGCTTCTATTTTAGCCTTCAACTTGATAATTATTTGGCCTTATTGAGTATGATCTTGGATTCTTCACATTCTACCCTTGCAACATCCATGTCCTCGAGAGAAAATTGCAAACTATTATTTGAATTTCTATGGAAGAAGCATTTGACTTATGTTGAAGTTGCAATCCTCTTTGTACTATAATCACTTGTGATTCGACACACTCATACTCAATTGCAATATTTCACTCATCACATCACAATCTCTTCTCAACACACACCACACTATATTTCACACACTTTTACTGATGATCTATCCTTCCTAATATATCCTTCTCAACATTAAAAAAAACATTAATTAGATTGGCTCAATAGGAACTATCAAATGAAACTTATGACCTATAATAGGTTGACTTCAACCACAAAATTAGGCTACAAATCAACTTAAATAAAAGGCAAACCTCAAACACATATTTCAAGGTGCTAGAATAGGTCAAGTTTAAAAAAAACACACCGTGTTGGACCAAATATCAAATTTGCTAGTCAAATTGTTGACTATTTGCCTCCAAACCATCATAGAGAAACCCAAAACATCATGTGAACCAAGATGAAGATACTGAGTACCATCTACACCCTCCCTACAATCTTATTTTGTAGGAATCAATCATTAAATTCTACCACGAGAAATAATCCACTAATCATATTGAGACAGGGCAACTCCAAAAGTCTAGTACACTTCATCATAAAGAGTGTTGTGTTATGGAGCACCAAATCACTTGAAACTCATTTCATGGAACCCTTGCACCATCATGAACATATTCGCAAAACTATATGAGCCAACCAATCACCATGGAAGAATGTGGAGCATTTTGATAATTCATCTGAGGCATGCTTAATAAACAAACTATGATCTAGAGAATACAATCTTAAATTTTTTTCTATAGAAGTGATCAAGACATGAAATCATGGACTTATGTTCTAGACATACTAAAAAGAATAAATCTTGATTTGTACAACCAAAGAATGAAATGCAATAAAATGCAAACCATCTTACTATGTAAGCTTTTGAAAATAATCTGATTAACACTTAAACATATTCTCTAATCAACCAAATATGAAATTAAACTTAGCTATCAACAAAATAGTTTTCGGAACATGTAGCCATCATCAAACGTAACTGCATCAACATTGCAAAACATGTGCGTAAGAATATCATGTATTTACTTCATCACATGAACAAATAGTCTGCATTGAACACATTTGGTGAATCTTCTGACAAACTTGTTGATCACAAGACAAACTGTACAAAGGCACAATTGCCCAAATATTCTCATCCTTAATTCAAGATAGTACCCAAACTCCTTATGTTCTACACATCTCCTTAGTGACAATGCATATTGTCAGACATCAAGTTGACATCAATGACAACACATATTGCCAACAATCTCTTCCTTTTTCATTAATGGAAACACCGTATGTGTATCTAACTAGTTTATCTCCCCCTTTGACATCAAGGACCAAGGGCATAATATTTAAATTAACCAAAACAATACTATATATGCCCCCCAACGGTGTGCATTGATTACAAAATTATCTCCCTTAGGTTAAGATCCTTCAAAAAATGATACTATACAAAAGTTTTCAACTATAACTCCAAAATAAAGACACTATAATTTATTGCAAAACTATATAGAGGATAGAAATTGTCTCATCTATATCTTATAGGGTAAGATACCTTTATACTTACCTTGATATGAAAAGGAATGACATCCCAAGTATCCTTGGCTAAGGTAAGAATCTAGTTTTGGCACTCAAACTGTATGTAGAAGTCCCAAGCCACACTAACCATGTCCAACACTTCCATTTTTTGCTTTGTTTTCTCAACTTTTCCCAAAATATTATACATAGAAGCCAACCTTAAATCTATTACTTCTATCAACATACAAAATCATTTCTTGATTTGTTCCCTCTACTCCTACAACAGAGATAGCTAATAGCGAAGTTGCTTTACTTGAGCACTAGTGGAGCCATATGTATCTTTTTCTAGATCATATGCTTCGGACAATTGACAAATTCGTGACTCAATTGATTCGATTTGGCCTTTGATGCTCTTTGTTGAATCTAGCCACCTTAAAATAATGATACGATGCTATAGCTTCATCAACACCATCTTTAAAATTCTTTATATTCTTCTACAAGGCATTGTGTGCATCAATACATTGGTCACATACTTCTACCATCATCTTGTCATTAATCTTTGTTAGGGATTCTCCCTTTGCTTTCTTTTCAACAAAAGATGAATGGTCCTTGAATGACTCCATTAGTAGCTTTAATTTCGATTTTGAGCAGAATGAGTCAATATTTACCTCTAGTAAACCCTCTTCTATTATCTTCAACATCATCAATTAAACTTGATTCCTTGACATGTGCTTGTAGTAATTATTTTCATCTTTGTGCATGTAGGATGTCTCCAAGCTATAGCTTAAGCAAGGGTTTAATGTTTGACAAGTCTACTTGAACCTCATGAATAAGAATTTCTAACAACTACGATTTTAGCACATGCTTGAATTGTATCTGTAGACCAAGTAGGTCTTTGAAGGAATCAAAGGATTCCTCACCAATGTCTTTGCTACTAGAGGAAGCCTCTTGCTTCTTATTTGACTCTTGAATCTTATCTTGAACATGCTTTGCATTATCATTTTATTTCTATTTTCCTCATCCAATACTTGTGTTGTCCACTCTAATTACATTCTTTTTAGCATTAACATTCCATGTATTCTCTAGAATGTACTATTCTTCATTCTTATTTGTATTTCCCAGAGGAGGGGTACATTCTTCACTTCCCTTTTTTGCACCTTGTATGTGTATTTCAAACTTCCAAGAGGAGTCTCCTTATTGTACTCAACATTAACATCTTTATTACCACCTTCTGCTATAGGTGTATAAAAAATGGACATGTCAATGTATTGGGTATATACACTAGGGATATCTTATAAGTTAGACTCATTAAGAGGAACTTGTTCCTTTGCAGTCAAATCTCTACCCTCCTTCAAAATTGCACCGATCTCTTCAATTTTCACTCTACACTTATTTTCTATCTTCCTCTTTTATCCTCATAAGTGTATTTACCTTTTTTTTTCGATCTAAGTTATTGAGCTTGTCTTTGAAGTGCCTTAGTTTTCTCTTCTTTTGATAACGTGACTCCAACTTGCATGAGAGATTGTTCTCTTAGTTTTACATCAATTTTTATGGCTTCATTTATTTTCTCTATCAAAACATCTGTAAAGAACTCTAGAAGTTGATCCCAAATATAACTCAAAGGTAAGTTACATTTCATCATATACATGATAATTGCTTGCTCCATAATCTCTTTATTTTACAATAGTACATCCAAATATGGTTTAGTTGTTCTCTCCAAAGAACCATGGCATTCAATTGCATTATAAACTCTATCAAGGCAAAAGGTGTCTTGCTTAGGAGATTCCAAAGGAGTCTTCTTTGTCTTCTTTGATTTTCCCTTCAATTTTTCTTTGCCTTTAGATTTTCCTTCAAAATCTTCCTGATTTTTTTTCCTTTTTTATTCTTAGTTCAAAAACCTTCATTTTTTTCTCCTTCTTCATCAATATTGACCACTTTTATCCTGTCTCTTTTGGTTTTCCGTTTCTTTCTAGGTTTCTTCTTCTCAATTGTTTTTGTCTTCTCTTGTGCAACAATAACAAATATCTTTTTTCTTGTGGCGTTTGTTCAGTCTCACAAGGTGTGGGAAGTGGAATAGTAGCAGTAGCAATATGTTCAATTCCCCTGAGTGGCTAAGGTGAATGTGGGAAATCAATAGATCTGGATGCCTCGATAGTGTTTAGAAGGAAAACCTAGCTTCTCTTCTAAATCTCCTTTCATCTTTTCAAAAATTTCATCCACCTTCAACAAATTATTTGATATTTCCTCATTGGTTCCAAATCTCTCCGCATTAGGGTCTTTTGGTTTGTTGACTAGATTTTCAACAAGAGCAATCCACTCAGTTTTGGAGACCTCTTATGGTAATTTTTGGATCCATATAGTTTTGGGATCAACAACCTCTATATAAAAATTGTCCATATCAACCATGCATGTTATCACTTTCTCATAGCTCTCTATTACTTATGCTGACATCTTTTACTTAACATTTATCTAACTTTGAAAGGTTTTAAAGAAACTTGGTAAGCTGCCTCACTAGCCTTCCCATATGGAAAGCTATGCATATAATCTTGATTGTTGATCCAACATAAACACCTTTCCTCCAAAAAAATGTTTTTAATCCCCGACAATTATTTCATGAAGTATAACATAAACAAATAATAAGAGATCCATACTGGAATTGATACTTGGTTTCCTTTTTCTTGTGCAAGTTCTCCATTAGCTGTTGTCACAACAACTCACAAAGGTCAAAATATTTACCTTATTTTTCCATTAGGTATGTAATATGTATGAAGTTGCAAAAATTGAACCCTATTTGTTGGTGAAATAAACTTTATATGCAATGGGCATAGAGGCATACTAGACTCCCAAATCAACAATATCATTGATTTTTAGTGCATTCTCATCAAATTTGGCCCTTGTTAGTTTTATGACTTCATAATTCTCATAAAATTCAAAATGAATACCGTACTGATGGAGCACAAACTAGTCACTTCCCTTATTGCTTCCTTGGTGATCATGTAGGGTTGGTCCAACTAAATGAATTCATTATGTATCTGACTCAATACTATCCATATCATCTATTCTTCATAGGACATGGGGAAATGACTTTATATATCCAATTTATTTTCCTCCAAGCTGGCATATTCTAGTTTTAACATGAATTGATCATCCAACATGTTATTGTGTCTAAACTCAACCATTTTTCACATGATTTTACTCATTCAAGGGGACATGAGTGTACATGTGAATATACTCAATGTGGATTACATCAATGGACACATGAGAGAAAGAAACAACAATGTCATTCATAATAGATCTACGGGGTCGCTTCTTGAAAATAGGCTTTGACATTTCTACCACATCAATAGCCCTAGGAGTAGCCATTTTAAACTTTCGAGACATAGGGTTTATAGGAAACACTGAATAATACGTGAAAAATTGATTGATAGGGTTTGCACACAAAGACACTTGCAAGTTTCTTTTCTCTTCTACTCAATTACTCTTGAATAATTTCAATGAGATAAAAAATGACCAAGTTTTGTATAAATAATCATCTTAGATGCATTAAATGTTCCTTAGGTTTTAACAACTTTTTATCCTTTGCAAAGAAAGGATCGGCTTCGAAAATTCAACCAAATGAGTCAAGAAAAAAATCAAAACGTGTCCATAAAATCATTCACCAGTATGTAGAAGATTTCAACATCTTTGCCTTACAGGGGGTCTGAAATGTCTGAAGATATAGCCCCCCTTGAGACATTACTATATTACTTAGTTTTTGGAAGAATCATCTACACCATCCTAAGGTACAAATCCTTGCTTCACCTCACTATCTTCCTTCTAAATCTTATCCATATCTTTCTTCATTTGAATAAAATCAACCTTCTTCTAAGCAAAAGTTAGCAACATGTCCTTGTTTATTGAAATTATAACATGTAATACCACATTGTGGATCATTTCCACTCCTCATGTTGGATCTACAATAAAAAAATTTATGATCAAACTTGTTTCATGTGCAATACTAACCATTGAAATATTGAGTATTCATAACATTCATGAAACCATGTCTAGTTCTGCATTCATTTTCTTTATGACCATTTTTTGCAAGTATAGCACTAACCATTAAATGGTTGAGGCCTTGAGGGCCTAAATTAATTAATGTTTATTCTATTCCTATATTTAGCACCCTTATTTCCAATATTATTGTAAGAGAAGTGATTACCATTAAAAGACTAAGATTACTTGTTATGAGTAGTTTGATATGGAATTGAGTTTTTGTGATCCTTCTTTTTTGTTCTAGACTAGAGTTAAGTGGTTCATGTATCCTTCTATCTTATTGGATTATTCTTGAGCCTTCTCTTTACTTTCCTCATCAATGTCATTAATCTTAGACCTTTCTCTCTTTTTAAAACAAAGGCCACTCTCGTTCTTTTATGATTTTTGATAACTGAGCACCCCATCAAGCAAGTCAATGCTACCTTTAAGTATCAAACTTTTATCTATCTATACTTTTGCATCTTCCAATTCTTTTTTCAGAGTAACAATCTCTTAATTAACTTGGTGCATTCAAATTTTTTTGTCATGGAGCTTGGTCTCCAAGGAATCAACAATCTTCTTTCCTTCTTCAACTTGAATCTTTAGGTTTACTATGTCATCCTCTACCTTATTGAGTTCATCATTACACACTTTGCTTCATTCATTGTTTTCAACTTAACAATTTCATCTTCTGCCTCTGAGTTTGATTTTTCATTCCTTGCTTGCTTCTATTTTAGCCTTCAATTTGATAATATCCTTCTCTTCCTTATTGAATCTGATCTTATATTCATCACATAATGATCTTGTAGCATGTATTTCATTGAGATTAGTATAGAGTTATTTCTCAAGTTTCAATTCTTTGTCATTAGGATTAATATTCCATTCTTCTAGTTCTATTTCCTCAAGATATTTTTTGGGAAGATCATCTTGATCTTAGTTTCAGACCCCACGTGTTCAAATCTAGGATCTACCTTCAGTTGCTATATTGTTTCCTTAGGAATGTTGCTCTGATACCAATTTTTAAATACACTTGGATTTCTAAGAGGGGAAGTGAATCAATATTAAATAAAACTTAATCATTTATTAATTTTTAACCATTAAATAAAATTTGCATAAGAATTGAAACAAAACATTCATAACATAAGAACAAGATTTTTATGTGGAAAAAAAAAGGAGGGAAATAAATAAAACGAGGATCAACTCACCCTATATGAAACAAATATTACAATATTTATTTTAGGCACATTGCCAAGGAAGCTCACTTCTCATTGAATAGACTTGCAAACCAAGACACACTACCCTAGGAAATACACAATGGACAATCATTCTTTTGCTCTATACTCAAGTACAATACTTTTTTCATTACATCACAATCTCTTCTCAATAGAAACCACACCATGTTTCACATACTTTCACAATGATCCATTTTTCCTTATATATCCTTCCCAATATAAAAATTCATCAATTAGGTTGACTCAATACAACCTATCAAATGAAATGTGTGAGTTAGAATATGTCAACTTCAACTATATGTATCAACCACAGTATTAGATTGTGGATCAATAAACCTCAAACACATCTTATAATTTTCTAGAATAGGTCGAGTTTAACCACACATAAAATAACACATCTTGTCAGCCCAAATATCAAAAGTTCTTGCCAAACTATTGAATGTTTGCCTCCAAACCATCAAAGGGAAACCCAAAACATCATGCAAACTGAGATGAAGATATTGAGTACTACCTAAAATATCCCTACAATTATATTATAAAGGAATAAATCACTAGAAATAGAGAAATATTCACTGATTATACTGAGATAGGCAAACTTTGACAGTCTAGCATAATTCATCATAAAGAGTATTTTATCGCAGAGCACCATCACTTGAAACTCATTTCATAGAATCCTTGCACAATATAGAACATATTCCCAAAACCACACGAGAAAACCAGTTACCACAGAAGAATGTGGAGCATTCTAATGACTCATCTAAGACATGCTCAACATTCAAACACTGATCCAAAAAATAAAACCTTATAAATTTTGTTGGGGAAGTGATCGAGACATGAAATCTTGGACTTAGGTTCCATACATACTACAAATCATAACTCCTAATATGTAAAACTAGAGAATGAAATGTGGTGAAATGAAAATTATTTTATCAACATGTATGCTTGTGAAAACACTCTTATTAACACTTAGACAAATTCTCTTAATCAAATAAATATGAAATTAGACTTAGTTATCAATAAAACAATTCCTAGAACATGAATCCACCATCAAACATAACTGCATCAACATTGAAAACCATAACTTGGATAGATATTGTAATGCGCCGCCTAGGAACCCTAGGAAAACAAGGATTAAACATGCACTAAATAATAATTTTTTTTATACAATTTAACAACATAAGGATCACATAACCAAGTGCATCATATAAACATATCATAAGCAATAAAACATAACTCAAGGTCACATCACTAATATCACATGTTCATGCACAAGCAGAAGTCTTATCAAGAACCTCCAAAGGTTCCCAAGAAACCAAACATACACTCAGGACAAAGAACACACGTTCCCGAGTTTTCCCTTCAAGGATCTAGATACTGTCCACAAACCACAAGAGGCTAGGCTAGTAAGAACTCATGGCTACACTAAGAGGGGACTAATTTTCATCCTCAATCCATATAATTGATATTCATTTTAAGACCAAAGTAAATGTTCATAACATGGTTAAACATACAAGTTCATTTACCTTTTTAAATCACATCCTAACCCAAAAATATAAAAAAACAATCATAAAAAGAAATGAGAAGACTCCCACGATATTCAGGGACCCTCAGGAATCCAACTCGAAAGCTCTCAATTCAAGCCCATGGCTCAAAAATGGAAATAACTCAACTACTGCGCGGAGACAACGGTAAAACAGTTAGAGACAATGATTGATCTACATAGACGTCGCTCTATGCAGACAACGATTGGACCACTAGTGAAGTCCAAAAAATACCTAGTCAAGTGAGGTCGAAGACGATGGACCTTAGAAACAGACGTCGATCTGCGAAGACGTCAATCTATGCATACGAGAATTCATCAAAAATAACTTTTTGGTGAAGTCTAAGACCAAAAAGTCTCAGCCCTGAGAGTCAGAGACAACTCTGGTTAAACGTAGACAATGATTGGTTGATTTTTGGTTGAAAACATAAGGAAAAACCACAAACTAAGCTAGCCCCAATACACGGTTGAAATACATCTAACTCCACACCGAGGAGTACCATATACATGCCTACCAAGGCAATGGTCACTCGGTTGTGTCAATAAACATGAAAGGAAAGCATGAACATAAAATGCTAGATAAAATATCTAAAACATACAACATCAAATATATATACATCAATGAAACTGCTCTAAGTACATAACTGAAAGAAACTTTAAGTATGTACAACACAAGTCAGGTGAAGCATAACATGGAGCACTCAATGCTCAAACACTCCGAGTTTGGAGAAAGTACGTCCCTATACGACGGTCCCCAATAGTGGTATAGTAGTGCAATTGCACCCTAGCACGTGGAACCCTCAGGCCCACCCCACCATGCTCATGGAGATAGTAGCTCGGTCACAAACATAAGGAAAACACTCAAGAAAGGGGTTGCTAACACACACACACACACATACACACATACACACACCAAACAAATGCATAATACATGACACATGGAGAACACTCATCATGTAGACCAATGAAGAACTCAAGCACATAGTGCTATCAAACATGGAGAACACTCAACATGTGATCCAAAATCCAAGGAGAATACAACAACACTCAAGTTACACAAGGTCACTACTCAGTACTTCAATAGCTTGGTGTAGAGACTCAAGAGTGGGAGTGTCAGCACATGACACATGGTGTCCCATACCGCTTCGAGCAATCATTCTCTCATCAAGGAAGCTCTACTAGGTCATATCAATGTCCGTAGACAACAAGTTGAATTTGTACCATATCAACATTCGCAGATGGAAAGGGACTATGCCATAACAACATCCTCAAATGACGAAAAGGAAAAGACATACCATATCAACGTCCTCAAACGACGACAAGGTAGTCAAAATAAATCTCATTGTTAACATTAGTAATTATACTTTATTTCCATTAATTATTTTTTTATCACTTATTAAGAACTCTACCAAGGGATACTCTGGGACCCCTTTGTGTCCCAGCTCACCTTGGAGAGCCACTCCACTCCACTCCACTACTCAAACACCAACCAGACTCATCTAATTGCAACAATGAGGCACAAACCAAAAATGAAACAAGGAATAAAGAAAATGAAGACTCAAAGTCATGAAAAACTATAAAGAAACATGGTAAACTCAATTGGTCTCAAACCAAGATCTAGTATGGGTCACACATACCTCGACATAGGAGCATAACTCAACTACATGCCTGGATGTGATCTCAACACCTATATCCACATGTCACATGTGAGATATTCTCAAGCATGGAAGGTGTCATTTTTGAAGACAAGAGAAACAACAATAAGAGCAAATAAATGAAGATATATCAACTCCTAAACGCTCAAGGTAAGAAAATTGAGTAAAATGCAATAAAGGCTCAAATGCCAAACTGCTCAATTGACTACTATGCCAAGCGATTGGAATTAAATGGAATCCAACATGCATCTTGAAAGGACATGAGGAAATCTCACAAACCACAAAGTACATCAAAACCACAAATTCTGGCAAAATTTGGCAAGAAGTGAAAATCAACAATTTAGTGATGAAAAGGCACTTTCGAATAAAAATATAAAAATACTCAAAATGTCCTACAGCCATTCCGATTCCACAATATTAATCTTTATAGTAGAAAATACTAATTTCAATAATTAGATCATGCCAAACATGACAACTGATAGGTTATGGATAACATGCAAAATGATGCAGCGAAGAAAAAGCCCAAAAATCAAACTTGGAATTTTGCTATGAAATTAAAACTCATTAGTCTAAATCTACCCAACAACACACTTTTCAAATAAAATCCCAAATCCGGGCACTCAGAGAAAATTGGGAAGCATAACACTAATAAAACTTTATTTCTCCAAAATGAAAACATGCTTTTATTCATACAAATCGAAGTGGGTGAAAGAAATTCATGAAATCATGGGGGAATGCTTATTCTCATCCCACTAAACTATTGTAACTTCAAGCAAAAAGATGACTTAAATCAAAAGATATAGAAAGTCTTACCTCACACCAAGAGGGAAAACTAAAAAACGAGAGAAGAAAATAAATCCACCGTGAAAACACAAATGACTCCACAGGAAGTTTAGCAATGACGACACGAATCTAACAAGCCACTACCCATAAAAACCTGCAAGCGGAGCACAACCAACAAGCAGATCTTCAAATTGCTTACAAGAGGGTTTGAACAATTTTGCTCTCCAAAATGCAAAAGTGTGAAAATGAAGTCCACGTCTTCATTATAAGTCACTTTTCACTTAAAACCAAAAATACCAAAAATGCCAAAACATAACCATATAAAATAAAAATTAATTTAAAACCCCAAAATCAACTCGAAATCAACTTGGATTAATTTAATCAATTCCAATTAAGTGTAATAGCTCTACGACAAAATTGTCGAAAATATAAAATAACTATATAGTAATTAAAATAAACATTTTTAATTAAATCCTTTTCTGCAACAATTGCGAGAACTCTAATGCATAGACACAAAACTGGTCTTTCACAAATGCAATATGAATCCAGATTTACCAATACGTACTGAAGGGAATAATGTATTAATTACAGATACACCGTCCATACAAGGATGACATTGACTCAATATGAAAGGCCAAAATTACTATTTTTTGTGCCCACTGCTGGGGATATAGGCACACACTCAATACCTGCAACTCAAGATGAATGTGCTTGGTACCTGTTCACTGAAACATGAAAATATCAAGTGCAACTGCTCACAATATATATATAAAAAATAGCCGAAGCACATCAAACATGTTAGAATATCTAATCTTTTCTTGTATTTATTTATTTAATTAGGAGATTCCTATGGAATCCCTACATGTATTTTGTCCTCTAGTCCAAGTGAGAGGTGTTAGAGTAATCTTTAGTAATTACTCCTTAGTGCTTAAGTTTCTCTTAGGCAGTTTAGTTAGACTTAGGAAAGTTTCCTTTTCTGAGTTAGTTGCCCTTTTTAGGGTTTCGACATCCTTTATAA
>MU225466.1:1055877-1098676 GCA_018584345.1 Thuja plicata | reverse complement strand
TTTCGACATCCTTTATAAGGATTGTCTTCTTTGTATTCTTTACCGAGATTGTATTATTTTCATCATTTGTGTTAATAGAAGATAATTTCTTTCACAATGGGTTTGCAGTCTCTCTCATTTTGGCCGCATAGCTTTCTGAATTACTTCTCTCTTCTGTCTTCTTCTTTCTTGTAGCAGTGTTTGCATGCAGGTTTCTTGGGAAGATTTGACGTTTGTCAAATCCTATAAGAGGCAACTCATTTTATGTAATTCCTTTAATAAGGAAATTAGTTTATTCCTCTTAAGAGGATATTGACACATGTCACACACACTTATAATGGTGGCATTCATAGACTTGGGAGTTACATTCTAACTCCTCTCTCTCATCTCTATTTAAGAGATGGGGATCTCTCATTTCATTTGATGAAGTTATTGTAATGAGCATCTTGCTCTCTATTTTTTCTCTCTTTAGGCTATGGCCTCATTCATAATATCACAAGGGGTTTTTATTTGTTTTTTCCCTTATAAAACATCTTGTCTCCTTTTCCTTTGGCCCACTTGGTGAATTCTCTTGGTTTTGATTTTCTCATGGTAACATTGTCTCCCTCACCTTGCTCTCTTGGATTGTTTAAGTTCCTTTGCTCTTCAATTATTATTTCTTTCAAAACATCAATAAAAATGCCTCAGTTATTAATAGTGAAGGAGAGAGGGACAACGTGTAGATCTCACAAGCGAGTGACTACGACTCTGTCTCACTTCACACCAACACCAAGGGAAAATGCATAGTAGTGGTGTGGTGAGTCAGTACACATCATATAATTACATTAACATTGTATTTAAATCTAAAACATTTAAATAAATCATCGCAATATGAGCATATATTAATGTAAATCTCCATAAAATACCCAGCCGAATATAAGACATAATGCCTGGGAATCAATGATAGTCATCTTAACATATTAATTCAATACTTTCAAATGAAAAACATCTCATACATCTTCATAAAACACCATCATGCATATACGATCCCAATAGTAAATAACAACATGATCTAACATCATAGTATTTCATTTAATGCAACTTATGTTTCTAGCTACATCAAATAGTATTTATCATCAAGTATACTTACTTCATTGCACTTGCAATATAAGGTCTGAGACTATTACTTCTTGTAAGGACAAGCTTGGAGTGACACTACATCCTCCTCCCCTAAGACTTGACTTACTCTTGGAAGTCACAAAGGCTAAGGTGGAAACATCCCACACATTAGTCCTAAAACATCTTTCAACCAATACCAATACTATAGATGTTCCTTGGATCTAGGAAACAATATAGGATAATCCTCCTGAATATGGTTAAGCATAATATATATCTATATACCAACACCAATTCAAATTCTTACCGACCATTGGGATTTTGAACTCAATCCAATGGTAGTACTAGTGTAAACTTTTTCCTTCTTTATCAGTAGTCAAAAGCAAAGCATCTCAATATAAAAATACAGGTCAATAAATCATGAAGAGGTTAGCCATCAATGCCATAAAATTTATTTTCCTTTGCAAGGTTATCATTAATATACATTTTCAGCCTCAACATAGAAGCCTACTTTAAGTTTTCCTCTCAATTTCCATTTAGAATTCATATATTGTTTAAAACAATCAACCAAATACATTATTTTCTACTATTTCTCATCTAGAAAGCATGCCAAATCACACAATAAAACCCAAATTACTATCTTTTTTTCATCTTTCTAAGCATGGTAAATATCTCAACCCCTCATTTCAATATCTTTAATTATTTCAAGAGACAATCTTTCATGATACAATCTCAAATTCATCAATTTCATAATTTTCATTGCACAATTAGCATCAACACTCATAAAACATGATGATATATGAACATAACCAACATGAAGATCCACTCATATCACTATCATTCAACAATAAATATATGCATTTACACCAATACTAGCTTTGGAAGAGGACATATGCCAGTGCTCCAGATAAAAATAATGATCTCATTGTTAGAATTTTTGAGAGGGGGGGGGGGGGGTTCAGTGGCCTTNAGGACATATGCCAGTGCTCCAGATAAAAATAATGATCTCATTGTTAGAATTTTTGAGAGGGGGGGGGGGGGATTCAGTGGCCTTAATAATAATTCCAAAAACCCAACCAAAAAATTATCTCTCAAATATAATACCCTCAGTTATCTTAGATTCCCAATTTCAACAAGATGTATGTCATAAATAACTTTAACAAATATAAACTGCTTAGTGAGATATACTGTTTATCTTTTCCTAGACTTTACAGAGTAGAAGAAAATAAATTTAGAGTTAACCGACCAATCCAGTTTCAATAATGTGTAAACCAAAATATCAATGCAATGAAACATATACACATTTGACACATATTTTAACGTGGAAACCCAATATGGGAAAAACCACCTGGGACCGGTAACCCAAAATAATTTCACTCTTCTAAAGTGAGCTCGGTGAAGAGCCAACCTTGTTAAAGGTTACAATACACACTATTAAGTGCGACCTTGTTAGAGGATTTAAAACCAATAGTTTGTCTTTTGACCTAGCACTCACTATGCTGTCAAAAAGAAAACCTTTTGTTAATCTTGAGTATCTTAATACAATAAGGACTGTTAAATCCCACTCGGTTAAGAGATTTTATGAATCAATGATTAAATTGATACAATAAATGATTTGTTCAAAATACAACTTTGATTTGCAAATATTTAGATCTATTGTTAGTTCTATAATACCTCTCTGATCAATATAAACTTCAGTTCCTTTTCTTTCTTTATTTCTTCTGCTTGGTGAATGCTCTGTCCTCTGTTGCTCGGTGTCTGCAGAATTCCTTGGTTCTATTCTTCAACTTGTATGATCAAATTTGTATGAAGAATTCTATCTTCACACAAATTATAATCAACATTCCTCTCTTTGATAATGAATTCATTGTCTCTTTATATAGACATGATTAGCCACTCAATCTCCTTATTTTTTTCGTAGATCTCTTCTTGATCCGTAAAACTCGCCATGCTTTGCTTTATCCCGTAAAGCTCTCCTTTAGTTTTATTCTGTAAATCTATCCTTGATAACTATGAATAAAACATGCTTTAAATATTCTTCCTTGCTTGATTTTAACTGAAATTTGAAAATAATGAAATCAATCAGTCAATCCCTAAATTGTAGCTCTACCAGCTAAGCAATTTTGTCGTTCTTTAACTTCAGTTAAGCTCGGTCATCATCTTCAGTTAAATGCTCGGTCATTATCTCCAGTTTATTGTGGTGCTCAGTATACACTTGCTCGGTAACACTTTCTTGGTTACTACTATGCTCAGTATACACTATGAACTTCTCGGTGTTCACTGTCACTCGGTGTATACTGACTTTTTATGTTTTACCAATAACATAAACTTTGCCTCTTCAGATCTTCAAGGTTAAGATAATATGTGTATGAACAATCAAATCATATCAAGTTGACATCAATGACAATATAATATAAAATATGATTTAATGTCTTGCATTCTCTTTTGCATCTTGGTGATCATCAACTTATCATCTTTAAACATTCAATCAGTTATAGTTCATCAATCTCTCCCTTTGGCATTGATGGAAACATACCATGAAATATGCAGTGTAAAATATGACATAACATACCAAACTTATTGTTCTATAACCAATTCAAATATGTGAATCTTGGTAAGCTCTTCTATCTTAGATTTGATTCTGCTGTGTGCTCTCCCTTTCTTCATTCCCTTCAATGGATAGGTGTAGTAATTCTGTCTTCTTATTCTTTCTCTCCCTTTCTTGTAGAATCTCTTCTCCAATTCTCTCCCTTTGATGGATGTTTATTTCATTGAATATTTCTCTCTATTTCCTTGAATCTTTCTCTCCCTTTAGATGTTCTTCTCCTTGATGTATATTTCATTGAATATTTCTCTCCCTTTGACATCAATGCCAAAAAAAATTATAGCCCTGTAGTAGCCAACAATATTTTTCTTCCTTTGAAGCTTTCTCTCCCTTTAGTGGACTGATATGTTATTGCAGTCCATATCTCAGCTTGCATCAACATGATTAATCTTCTGATAATGTGTAGGTTGATGCAACCTCCTAGTCATCTTAGTGATCAGTAGACAAGGGTCAAACCCCTAGTCTTCTCCTCAGGTATTCAAATGTATCCCTTGGCAATGGTTTTGTGAATATGTTTTCTAGTTGTTCTTTGGATTGTACATATTCTAGTATCACATGTTTCTCTTGTACTTGTTCCCTCAAGTAATGATACTTAATAGATATGTGCTTTGTCTTAGCTTGCATCACAAGGTACTTTTACATGTTTATAGCACTTGTATTATCACAATATATAATTACTGGGTAAAGAGTTTATTCATTCATACCTTTCAACAATTGCTTGATCCATGCAATGTTAGATAAATTTGTAGCAGCAACTACATATTCTTCTTTTACAGTTGATTGAGATATGCACCATTTCTTTTTGCTTATCCATATGACAAGTCTATCACCCATAAAGAATTATCCTCCTATTGTGCTCTTTCTGTCATCTATGTTTCCAGCTTAATCAACATCGGTATATACTTGTAGCTCAAATTTGCCTTCTTTATTGTACCACAAACCATAGTCTTCAGATATCTCAAAATTATTTTAACAACAGTCATGTGTGATTCCTTAGGATTAGTAGAGAATCTTGCAACTATACCAACTGCATGTGCTATATCAGGTCTAGTGTGTACAACATATATTAGTTTGCCAATCATAGATCTATATAAGGTCTGATTTACCTTGGTTGTTTTGTCTTCCTTTGTCAATTTGCATCCAATTTCCATAGTCGTTCCAACTGGTTTTGAGTCCTCCATATTGAATATCTTCAGAACTTCTTTGATGTATTTGGATTGTGTGATGTAGATGCCTTCATCCTATTGTAGAATCAATAGACCAAGGAAAAAATTGATCTTTCCAAACATTGAAATTTTAAATTCTTTGCTCATTTCATCAGCAAATGACTTGCATAGCATATCATTACCTCCAAATATGATATCATCAAAAAATATCTTAGCAATCAAATTTTTATCATCAGTATAATCTCCTTTCAAATACATATTACTATTGTCAGTTGTTCTATCAAATCCAAAACTAATGAGATAAAAGTGAAGTCTTTCATACCATGCTCTCGGTGCTTGTTTCAATCCATACAAGTCTTTGTTTAGTTTACAAACCATGTTCCTCTTGTTAGGATTAACAAACCCTCCAGGTTGTTCAATGTATACCTCTTCTTCTAGTATTCCATTCAAAAATGCAGTTTTAACATCCATTTGGTATACTTTGAATCCTTTAAAAGTAGCATAAGCAAGTAGAATTCTTACTCATTCTAGTCTTGCAATGGGTGCAAAGGTTTCTCCATAGTAAATACCTTCTTCTTGTGTATACCCTTTGCATACCAGTCTTGATTTGTTCCTTGTGACTTCTCTATTCTCATTAAGTTTGTTTCTGAAAATCCATTTGGTGCCAATGACATTTTTGTCACTCAGTCTAGGTACTAATGTCCATGTTTTGTTCTTCTCAATATCTTCATTCATTTCACTAACCCATTATTTATTCTCAAGTGCAGTATTAACAGATTTAGGCTCAAAATCACAAATCAAGCATCTCTTGTTAAGTGACTTACTTCTTGTTCTCATTCCTGCTCTTTTGTCCCCAATGATCTCGTCCTATGGATAGTGTCTTCTGACATATTTAGCAAGTATAGGTTCAGATCTCTGTTCTTCATTTTGATCTTCATTATCACTTGGTTCAACATTGTGAGCATTTTCCTGATTCTCGATGTGTGTAGCCTGTTGCTTGGTTTCTCAAGCTAGATGTCAGGTTCTTCAATGTAAACAATTTTTTTGTAATCTTCAGGTTCCTTTTTTATTTCCTCATAATTTTTCTCAGCAAATTCATCCATTTTAACATTTTCACTTTCAATGATTTTGTTAGAAGATTTGTTCAGATATTTATAAGCTTTGCTTTTAGTAGAATATCCTAGAAATATTCCTTCATCACTTTTAGAGTCAAGTTTCCATTTCTATCATCTTTCAGTATATAACATTGACTTCCAAAAATTCTAAAGTAACTCACATTTGGTGTGTATCCATACCATAGCTCATAAGGTGTCTTATTTGTGTCTTTCTTCAATTGAAATCAGTTCAGTGTATAGACAATAGTACTTACAACTTCTCTCCAAAATGTTTGTGTGATGCCTTTTTCAATCATCAGTATTCTGGCATAATCAACAATTGATCTATTCCTCCTTTCAACAATCCCATTTTGCTATGGTGTTCTTGGTGCAGAAACCTATCTTGTAATCCCATACTCATTACAAAAGTTAGTGAATTCATCAGAAATAAATTCACCTCCTCTGTCTGATCTTAAACATTTCAGTTCTTTTCCACTTTGTTTTTCAACTTTTTCTTTATACCAATTGAACATCTTAAATGCTTCAGATTTCTCTTTTAAGAACATGCCAGTCATCATCCTAGAATAGTCATCAACATAGAATAAAGTATCTATCACCATAATAGATCTTTGTTCTTATTAGTCCACATAAGTAAGTATGGACTAACTCCAGAATAGCATTAGATGTGTAGGTTTTGCTCTTGAAACTAGACTTTTTCATTTTTTGTATTTGACAATTCTTGCACATAACATGATCGGGCTTTGAAATACTCGGTAAGCCTCTCAATTTTCTTTCTTACTTATCTTAACCATGTTGTCAAAATTTACATGACATAACCTTTTATGCCACAACCAAACATCTTCATTTATAGCCAATAAACAAGTGGTCTCAATATTATCAAGATAGAATAGATTACCTTTTGTTTGTTCACTAGTACCGATCAACTTTCCTTTTCCATTATAGATCATTTCCTTTTTGTTCTCAAATGCAACTCGGTGTCCTGTGTTGTTCAGCTGTGAAACACTCAACATATTATAGTTAATTCCTTTCATGCAATATGCATTTTCACATCTGATCAGATTATTCAATATTATGGTACCTTTTCCTTCAACTGGAAAAGGTGAGTCATTACCCATCCTAACTTATCCAACATTATAATATTCAAAAGTTTCAAACTTTTCTTTATCTCCAGTCATGTGATGAGTACAACCACTATCAATAATCAAAACATCATTTTTTCTAACTTTAGATATAAGTGCTATTTCAACATACCTTTCTTATTCATCTGAATCATCCTTCATAGCAACAAATACTACCTCAATATCTTCATCAAAATCAGTGTCAAAATTTTCAGCTTTGTTCTCAACCAAATAACAAGCCTTCTTGCCTTTGTCCTTGTAATCTCGGTTATATCTTTTTGTTAGAGTGTCGATTGCTTCTATAGTCTCGGTCATCACTTTTTTCATACTTATTTTTATAAGATCTGTCATTGTTTCTTTCATCCTTTCTCTTGTTAGGGTATCTAGCAGCAAAACGTCTAATTTCTTTGAAATTAAAATAGACCAATAGTAATTTACCTTTATATATTCCTTTACCTCTATGTAATCTCCTAGCCATTAGTGCTTCAAGTTCATCAAGTTCTTGTTCATCACTATCACTTTCACTATCATTTATCATAGTGTGTTTGTTACTAGATTTTCTTATTTTTTTAGAGAATAATTGAATGCAGACTCAATAGTAGGTAAGATACTGTTGTCATAGTTGTTCATCTCAAATGAAATAAGTATACCAATAAAACTATCAAGAGTAATATTGTAATTAGCTATTGCTCTCATTTCTTGAATTGCAAATACTCTAATAGCATAAACATGCAGTAAGGTTCTTAGAATTTTACTTACAACTGTTTCCTCCTCAAGTACTCCTCCTACTCCACGGATAAAATTAACAACTTCTTTGATTATGTCACTGTATTGAGTGATGTTCTCTCCTTCTTTCATTCTCAGGTCAACAAACTTTCTTCTTATGATTTCAGCTTTATCTCTCAACACATTGGTATCTCCTCCATGTACTAGCTTGAGTTTGTCTCACATTTTCTTTGCAGAGGTGCATGATTTCACATCTTCAAATTTAGCATCGGTTAGTGAAGAAGCAAGTTCTATCATCATAGAATTGTGTTCATGTTTCTCTCTCAATTGATCAACAGTCAGAGGTCCAGTAGGTGCAACATATTTAGTATCCAAGTGTTGTGTAACATCATTTCCAATACTAGATAGATGAAGTCTTATCCTTCTTTTCCATGATGCAAAGTTGTCCTTGTTAAACTTAGGCACATCCCTTTTACTCATCTTGTGATATTTATCTTAAGTCCCTTTAAAATTTTCTTCCAAAGCCCTGATACCAATTGTTAGAATAACTGAGAGGGGGGGAGGGGGGTGAATCAGTGGACTTAATAATAATTCTAAAATCCCAACCAAAAACTTATCTCTCAAATATAATACACTCAGTTATCTTACATTCCCAATTTCAACAAGATGTATGCCATAAATAACTTTAAAAAATATAAATTTCTCGGTGAGATATACCGTTTATCTTTTCCTAGACTTTACCGAGTAGCAATAAATAAACTTAGAGTTAACTGATCAATCTAGTTTCAATAATGTGTAAAGCAGAATATCAATGCAATGAAACATATATACATTTGACACATAGATTTTGACGTGGAAACCCAATATGGAAAAAACCACTTGGGACCGATAACCCAAAATAATTTCACTCTTCTAAAGTGGGCTCGGTGAAGAGCCAACCTTGTTAAAGGTTACAATATAGACTGTCAAGTGAGACCTTGTTAGAGGATTTAAAACCAACAGTTTGTCTTTTGACCTAGCACTCACTATGTTGTCAAAAAGAAAACCTTTTGATACTCTTGAGTATCTCAATACAATAAGGACTGTTAAATCCCATTCGGTTAAGAGATTTTCTGAATCAATGTTTAAACTAATAGAGTAAATGACCCGTTCAAAATACAACTTTGATTTGAAAATATTTAGATCTATTGTTAGTTGTATAATACCTCTTTGATTGATATACACTTTAGTTCCTTTTCTTTCTTTCTTTCTTCTTCTCGGTGAATGATCTGCCCTCTGTTGCTTGGTGTCTACAAAATTTCTTGGTTATGTTCTTCAACCTATATGATCAGATTTGTATGAAGAATTCTATCTTCACACAAATTATATTTGACATTCCTCTCTTTGATAATGAATTTCTTGTCTCTTTATATAGACATGATTAGCCTCTCAATCTCCTTGTTTTTTTTGTAGATCTCTTCTTGATCCATAAAAATTGCCATGCGTTGCTTTATCTCGTAAAGATCTCCTTTAGTTTTATTCCGTAAATCTCTCCTCGATAACTATGAATAAAATGTTCTTTAAATATTCTTCCTTGCTTGAGTTTAACTGAACGTTGAAAATAAAGAAATCAATCAGTCAATCCCTAAATTGTAGCTCTGCCAGCTAAGCAATTTTGTCGTTATTTAACTTTAGTTAAGCTCGGTCACCATCTTCAGTTATGCTTGGTCATTAACTCTAGTTTACTATGGTGCTTGGTATACACTTGATCGGTAACACTTTCTCGGTTACTACTGTGCTCGGTATACACTATGAACTTATCAGTGTTCATTATCACTCGGTGTATACTGAATTTTTGTGTTTTACCGATAACATAAACTTTGTCTCTTTAGATCTTCAAGGTTATGATAATATGCGTATGAACAATCAAATCATATAAAGTTGACATCAATGACAATATTATACATTAACTGATTTAATGTCTTGTATTAAATTTTGCATCTTGGTGATCATCAACTTATCATCTTCAAACATTCAATAAGTTACAGTTCATCACTCATATGAATCCATAATCCATAGTCCATATCTCACCCAATGGCTTGATGGAGATGGGTCTCACACCATACGATGGTACCTTCCATACAAGACCACATGACCTATATCCCTTATTTGATGTAAGGTGTTTAGCCTCCAAGGGAGAGTCACCATTCTAAGGTAGGTAGTGGGTCATAACTGCATAAAAACTTTACATACCTCCATACTCAAGGTTCCCTGCTTCTACTTCCTCGTATATATTCACCAAGCACACCTCAAATGTCCTTGGGGAGGAATCACATTACAACACAAGACTAGCACTTAAAAAAAAGGATAACTGGCTTAGCCACCAAAGTTCATAAATAAGAGAATGTAAATCACCAATTCCAATAATAAGGTAAGAAAATCCATTTATTTTGTAAAAATAAATCAAACGTAACCACAAGATCTACGTGCAATAAATATCACAATTTGTGGCTAAACTATCATAAATAATATAAGTAAATTTCTAGTCAACACAAGAAAAGATAAAAATCATCACAAATTGCATATTACATCACTATGTGACTACATCTAGCCACCAAACAAGGAAGGAGGGAACAATCATCTGGATATCACAATAGCCCTACATTGTATCACAGAATGAGTACGCTAACCACATGGCATGTAGTGTGCACCTTGGATACACCCTGCATCAGGTGGCACAGAATGGGCATGCCACACACCTAACATGACCATACACCAAGCGGAGAGGGAACACATTGGTCGTACGCCGCATAGAAATGCACCTCATAGAGAAAACACACATAGGTCACACTCTGCATCAGGTGGTACAAAATGAGCATGCTACACACCCAACATGATCATACAACAAGTGGAGAAGGCACACAATGACTATATGTCATATGGTAGTGTACTTCATGGAGAAAGCACATGCGATACTTCTCAAATAGGTGATCGCCGTAGCCAGAGGTATACATGAATAGGGTCCTCCCATATGAATACTGATGCGTGAACAATTGAGCAACCATGGGTCCCCCTCTACAATTATGCAAGCACCTACCTATCACTCTGCATCATGTATGAATATAATAACATATATATAATGCACGCCTTCATGTATCTATATATGTGGCATTGTGTCCCCGAGCTCAGCTCACTACTATCAGGAATACGACATCATCACTAACACTGTGTCAAAACACCAGTTGGTGTGGCATCATATCCAATGCATCATGTTGGAATATGTGCAGTATGGAATACATCACAACATGGGCAAAAAACTCCCCTCATGATAGATCACAAAAGTATACATAAATGCATGAATCAATGGTGATAATAAATCTATCCATAGAATCTCACATCAAATAATGATACCATCCTCAAGAATTGTGGGGGTTAAGGATAAACACATATGAACTACGTACTTGGGTCCATCATAAGGGAAAACATTGATTACCTTTTCCTCAAGAAGTGGAAGCTAAAGTAACTTCATGCCGCCATTACACATACATCAAACAACTACCTGATGAAAAGATGATGCTACTACCCCTTCACATACTGGCTACCAACAACTTATGAGTTGGCTCTCAGTAGGGTCAACACACGCAACAAAATGATGGTATGGTTCTCCCATACCCAAATGCAAATATAACCTCCATGGATGGGTACATATACTCACCATGATGCATGATCTATTGGAGTTGTTGAAAATCTCAACCCCACAAATCCCAAGAATCACCTGCATGCAAACACGTGTCACAGAAAGAGAGAAGCAAAAGCTATTGAGGCCAGAAACAAAAAATCTGTGGAAGAGGAACATCATGTGCAAACAATGGAGAAATTACTCAATGCAATAGCATCGTCAATTGATCCAATAAGTGAATACAAAATAATTACAAAATATAAAGAGATCAAACCTTATAAAAGGTGACCAAAACCCTAAAAAGGGGAAACCTAGATTGCATGATAATAATTAATAAAAGAATTAATTATTATATGATTTATCTTAAGTGAACTAGAGAGAAAAAATGACTTAATAATTAAATCAATAATGATTTAATTAATAAGTGAAATACATTTTTACTCTAATACCCCCTTTAATATAAACTTAGGGAGAAACTAAAACCTAGAAACAACTACTAAAATTAGTAAAATGGGTCCCAAAAACAAGGCCTAATCAAGTACCCAAGTACAAAAAATCCTTGTAAAGAGGAGAGAAGGAGAAAACCCAGTGGAAAAAACCCCTCTCCAAAAAGAGATGAAGACTAGTGAAGGACTGAAGAAGCCTCCAACTAGAGAATGTCCCACAAGAATATGAACAAAAGAAGAACATGTAGAACACCACTAAAGCATGAAGCTGCAAACGCTGTTGGAGAATAACTGCTGGAACCTCCACTGTAATAGAATATGATCAGGTAAAGAAGAATGTAATCTATATGAGTGCCCTCAAATGACACTACTCGAATCAAGATGAAAAAAAAAGGCAAAAATCAAAACTCAAAGATACAAATGGAAAAAAATACCAAAGTCTAAAGAGATGATAAAAAGATGGAAGGAAGCCTCCAAAATAGGAATGAAAAAAGAGTGTCCATATGGTAAATGATCCATCTCACCGAAATGCATAGGTACCCAGCCAGTACATCCATCTAAAATATAAGAAAAAATATTGAGTACATAGCTCACTCCATCAAACCAAGGAAATATTAGAACCAACAGGAAATACCCCCCATAATGCTGATCACGGAGAGGTATGACAGATACACTGAAAGAGGTTGCCAAGAATAACTACATGATGAAAGTAAAAATACATATAAAGGATGGTGTCATGGAAGGATCACTCTCTTGACACACATCATGAGGATAATGTTATAGAAGGAACACTCACTTGAAAAAGGTATATGAAAAACAAGGCAAACATGAAACCCCCCATGAAAATTTATAATATAGTGCGAGTACAAACAAGCACAAAATGTGCAAGATCCCAAGCATGCACCATATGACACTTTATCTTAGTGCGTTTACAAAAAAAGGAAATGCAACATAAAATATGTCTACAATATTAATGAATGACAGTTCTAAAGCTGTAGAAACATGAATAACAACTAAAAAAAAGTCATCCCATGCACGAAAAATGATCCCAGGACCTGAAACATCCAAGATATCCACTAGATTGAAAAAATGCAAAAAAATAAATAAAAAATACCTAGATTAGAATTTGGGTGTGATACCCATGAAATAAGATAGATCACTAAACCATCTTTTCAATGCCATGCGGAAGTAGAAAAATGGAGTCCGGATGAGCAAGATATGGCTCCTAGAGTGCAAAAAGGAACCCTGAATTTGATTGGAAAAAATTGCTGCAAGAAGGAAAAATAAAAAAATCTAAACCTAGAAAATTAGGTTAGGCTCGAAACTAGCTTTCCGATGATATCTTGTTTGGAAAAAAAATGCCTCTGTTTGCTCAAGATACAAGCAAAAAACTGAAGACTGCTCCAAAACAAGAAGAACCCAAAAAACTCATAAAATTTTCATGCAATTTTTTTTTTCAAAAAAATGGTGGCTTGAATTTTGAGGTAACATGGAAACCAAGGCGGTGTGACAACTGAGGTGAATTTTTTCCTTGAAAAGCATGCCAAGGTCGTGCATGCAAAAAAGAGGGCCTAGATTTCAACTGTGTCCAAATTGGACGTGCCTATATGAAAATAGGAGTTTCTGGGCCTTCCAAACTCAATCGTGAGGTCCGTTTGTGCCCAAAGTGCTCTGAAAAATAACTCCCCTCTAGATTCACAAAAAAATGAGCCACAATACCTCAAGAAAAAATATAGATCTGATGAAAAGGCCAAAATTATCATGAAGATAACAAGAGAATGAAGATCTAGAGCTCTGATACCATATTGGATTTGATGAAAAGATCAACCCCACAACTCCCAAGAATCACCTCCATGCAAACACCTGTCACAAAAAGAGAGAAGCAAATCTACGGAGGCCAGAAACAAAAGATCCGTGGAAGAGGAAACATGATGTGCAAACAATGAAGAAAAACCTCAATGTAATAACATCCTCTATTGATCCAATAAGTGAATAGATAATAATTACAAAATTCAAAGAGATCACACCTTATAAAAGGTGACCAAAACCCTAAAAAGGGGAAACCTAGATTGCATGATAATAATTAATAAAATAATTAATTATTAAATGCCTAATTTAGCTTAAGTGAACTAGAGAGAAAAAGTGACTTAATAAGTAAATCAATAATAATTTAGTTAATAAGTGAAATACCTTTTTACTCTAACCTGATCATCTTGGGTCCTTGGTAATCTTGCATCATCCAAAAACAATCGGTGTTTTGGTGGACTCTTGTTACCAATTTGTGTTTGTTTCTATTCTTGATCACCAGTTAGGTGATTGTTGGATCGATGAAGTTTTGTAGATATTCATAAGGTATAGTCATGATATGATGTTCATGAGGTCATTAGGAATCTTTTCCTATGATAACAACTCATTTCGAGTTACCGTGCTCAAGTTATGTTGGATTCTGTGACTGGATGTATGAAAGAGTTAGGTAGGAGTGGTGAAAATGGTTTGTTCCTTAATATTCATAGGTTATATTTCTATGATAGGGATTCTTTTGGTGTATTAGTTTGTGAGGTACTACTATTTTCTCTATTGGTTGTTGTTGTTCTTCATGATACTAGTTCTTGGAGTTAATCATATTTTTGATCAAGGTTGCGGTCGATGTTCTGATCATTGGTGATGATTGGCGTGATTTCCTATGTGGATCTATGTGTGGCTGAATTTATTTGTTGGATAGGTCCTTGAGAAATAATTAAATGTTGTATTTAATTTGGGTTAAGGCCGACCGGATCTAAAACATTTCTTGGGATATGTAAAGTTGGTTGAGGCCGACCTATTGGTGGTTTTGTATAAATTTACTGCTTGCGCTCATTTGGGAGGATAAGGAAGAAGTCTAAAGGAGGGTTGGGTACTAGAGAATTTTCTAGAGTATTTCTCTAAGACTTAGGAAGATCTAGAATAGGTTTGAGTTGGGTTTTGTTGTTAGGTTTTCTTTGTACTTGGCCTAAACTGGGAAGGACTTACAAACCAACATGTAAAGAAATTCTAAGTAATAAAAACTTGTTGTTTGGATGCAAATACTGGTTATACACAACACACAACATAACACTGGTACTGGATGTTCACATGCACATGGAGTACTTATCCAACCAAGAATACACCACTGTAATATAATTTGATTGCTTCTCAAACCAAGAAACATAAGCATCATATATCAAAAGCAAGTACTACCTAAAATACATCATAATTTTAATATCGAGAAAACTTACCCATAATTCATATTTTCTCATTTCGTCTCTTAACAAGTCACTTTGATTCAACATAACAAAAATATGGTACCCAATTTCATAGCATTTCCACTTCAATGTCGTAATATCTCATTTTTATGACATATACTTGTCAACACTTATCTCTTTACAAAACATAAGGAAATAACATTTTATTGAAAAGATAATTCCCATAATATATGAAGAAGGTGCATTAATAATAGCACATCCTATCAAAACTCATAAAATGAACACATATTTCCATGTTCTAATCAAGGAAAAGATAATAACTTTATCAATTTAAGAGTATTCAAATTTTCACTCACAAGAACATGAAATAATTACCTTAATTCCATATATACTAATCATACAATGCATCAAATTTTACCATACTTTTAATGTTTTCATCTCCAAGAATCATCCTTGTTAATCATATAACAAACAATAGAAAAGAGGAGAAGAGAGTTTGATTCTCAATTCAAATAACCATTAGTAAACAAGGCCCATTATTCAAATTCACAATCCACACATGGTAAAATCCACACACTCCTTTGAGAAATACTTACACTTTACCAACTATGACAAGGAAACATCTATCATTTCAACTTAGTGTACAAAAAACATGATTACTTTCCCAATACACCATATTGTACATACATGGTATCATCAACAACATTAAGCATGAAACAATCATACTTAAACAATTAGCATAATCAACTGTTTATTAAATGTCTATCTCTTGTGTTCATTAAGCACTATGAGTTTAGAATGATCTAGGGTCACATAATATCAATTCAACAATTTATTGTACAACAAGGCATAGCACATGAAGTAAATAAACAAGAAGCCAAGTTAGCAATCTTTAATCTAAGAAAGAATGCCCAAAATAAACACATCTAGCCTATCTCCAAGATCCTCAAGACCTTCCCACAAGAACATTAAGGCACACACAAGTCTATATACCACTAGGGCCATGAGGGGAAAAACACACCCAACCTCGAAAGACTCTAAACTAAGGTTCACACTCCAATTGAGAGGATAAAGGGAAAAGGCCAAACTAAAAACAAGGGTTGGTAACCTCAACCATCTATCGCCATGCTAAGTCATATAAAAAAGGAAAGATAACCATTTTAAGGTATCACAACTACACATCACTCACACCAAACACAATGGGAGCATAACACAAAGATCCTAACTTATGAACTTGTCTTTGATACTAGCTGTAATGCCTTGCTTTGGAACCCTTTAAAAAAAAGGATAAAATATGCACTGAATAATACTTTTTTTATACAAGTTAACACAACATAAGCATCACGTAACCAAGTGCATCATATAAACATATCATAAGTAATAATTATTTTTCTCAAGATCACATCACAAACATCTCATGTTCGTGCACAAGTGGAAGTATTAACAAGCACCTCCAAAGGTTCCCAAGAAACCAAACATACACTCAGGACGAAGAACACAAGTTCCCAAGTTTTCCCTTCAAAGATCAAGATACCATCCATAGACCACAAGAGGCTAGGCCAATAAGAACTCATGGGTACACTAAGAGGGGACTAATTTTCATCCTTAATCCATATAATTGATATTCATTTTAAGCCCAAAGTAAATGTTCCTAACATGGTTAAACATACATGTTAATTTACCTTTTTAAATCACATTCCAACCCAAAAAGGCTAATAAAACAATAATAATGAGCAATGAGAAGACTCCCATGATATTCAGGGACCCTCAAGAATCCAACCCAAAAGCTTTCAATTCAAGGCCGTGGCTCAAAACTGGAAATAACTCAGCACTTGGTGGAGACAACGGTAAAACAATAAGAGTTGATAATTAGTTTGCATAGATGTCGATCTACATATATGACGATCAAACCATAGGTGAAGTTTTAAAAATACCCATTCAAGTGAGGTCGAAGACAACAAACCTCATACATATACATCAATCTACGCAGATGATGATTTTACAAAAATAGCTTTCTGGTGAAATTTGAGATCAAAAGTCTTAGACCCGAGAGTTAGAGACGACTCTGGTTAATCGTAGATGAAGATTGGGTGATTTTTGGTTGAAAATATGAGGAAAAGCCACAAACTAATCTGACACCAACACATGATTGAAATACATCTAAGTCCACACCGAGGAGTACTAGATACATGCCTACCGAGGCAATGGTCACTCGCTTGCGTCAATAAACATGAAAGGAAAGCATGAACATAAAATGCTAGATCAAATATCTAAAACATACAACATCAAATATATATACATCAATGAAACTTCTCTAAGTACATAACTAAAATAAAATCTAAGTATGTACACCATGAGTCAGGTGAAGCATAACATGGATCACTCAATGCTTGAATACTCTGATTCTAGAGGAATTCCATCCCTATACAATGGTACCCAGTTTTGGTATAGTAGTGCAATGACAACCTACTAGGTGGAACCCTCAAGCCCACCCCACCGTTCTCACAGAGATGAAGACATTATATTTTTCCATTAGTATATGCAAGGAAAAACATGATCTACACCATCGGTTTACACTACACCGATAGACAAGTCACAACACTACCCAACGCCAAGGTTACCCAATACAGCCAAGTACAAAGCATCCTGACAAACACAATTTAGTGTTACCCAATGGCAAAAAGGACAAAGGAACCTGGCGAGTAACCAACAGTGCAACCTGATGAAACAAAAAAGAGTGGAACCCGACAGATAAAGGGAACTTGACAATCAGTTCAATAAAGGAACACTAACTAAATTTCAGTTCAACCCGACGATCAAGAACCGACAGTCAGTTACATCCCACAAAAAGTGGATCTGACTCTCCACGTTAGATAAATCACTGAAGTTTAATATTTAGCTTCTTGATTTGTTTTAAATCTATTATGTGTGGAGAAATCAATGTAATTATTATTATTTTTATCAGTATAACTGATTTAAAACATGCAAACTAAAATATCAAGGTCAAGTTGTATACTTTGGATCAAGAATTAACATTGTAATGCGTGATTCTAGAATAGGTCAAATAATTGTATAAATAGACGCTCAATCAATTGTGAACATGTTGTTTGATGATGATTGTAGCCACTGAGAGCATCTAAGGATCATATAAGAGAATTCATGCAGAAGGACAGAAAATGATCAATTCAGTTTCAAGAATAAGAACACAGGCTACCGACGAGCAGAAAAAGGTATTAATCAATCACTATAGGTGATATTCATATTCTGTGAGGTTTAAAGGATCTGTAATCAGTAATTATAGATTTCATATAGTTAAGTCAAACATATTGTACTCATTATAACAAGTGTAGTACACTTAATAAATCCTTTCAAGGAAGGTGGACTTAACAGTCCTATTGTAAATCTCTTAACTGAGTGCACACTTCATTAGCGTTGCTAAAGTTCTTAACAGAGTAGATCTTAATAGGTCTCCACTTTAATACTCCTAACAGGGTAGATCATCAGAAGTGATCAATTTTAAGCCTTTACCAGCTCCCTTCCATTCTGCAGATAGTGAAGTTTTATGGGTGCCATCCCCACCATAGTTTTTACTTCCTAACAGGAGTTTTTTGATATCGTATCTTGTGTTATGTGTCTATTAATTTCATGAATGTTGCATATAATTAAGTTTATGAATTAATACTACACACATAAGAAATAACATTAGATATGGTCGGTAATACAGTAAAGATTGTTTACTAATGATGAAAGGTGAAAAGTGTTAAAATTTTTAGAGGTACTGAATCACCCCTCCCCTCTCATTACTACTTCCCATTAATCCCAACAATTGGTATCAGATCTAAGTCTCTTCTCGGAAAGCTTAAAGGTTTAAGAGAAAAGATCATACAATGGAGAAGTACAAACTTGATAAAAATATTGAGAATAAAAAGCTTGAAATTCAGATGTTCTATGAACAGTATAAAGAAGCGAGAACAAAGATGAGAGAGCTGTTGGATGAGAGAAAAGGTATGGAAACTTGGAGTAATTAAAAATATTATCAAGAAGAAGAGATTCTAGATTTCTTTGAGTCTTCAGGATCAAATACAAGTAAAGCATCAAATACATCAGAAGAAAACATCACAAATCTAAAGAAAATCAATCAACATTTGATAGAGAAAATAGAGATGCCGCAAATCGGTCAAGAGACCCAGATGGTAAGAATGATTGATGTGATGAGTTTTGATAGACAAGCTAAACAGAAAGAACACTAGCTATTGATGACAAGAGGAAGATTATAGAAAAGCTACAAGAAAATGAGTTAGAAATTAAAAGACATGTTGAGCATCACCATGAGATTACAAATCAGATTATTATTATGAGTCAAGAAGAAAATAGAATGAATATAGAGCTCATTGAACGAGTATAGGCTATCAGTGAACTAAGAGAAGAGAATGAAAAACTAAACCATGAGGTTAGAGTTCAACAACAACATAATGAAATTATCAGAAAGGCTGAATAAAGAAATAAAAGAATGGATGATTTTCTTGAAGGAAAACGAAGAGTCAACAACAATAATGGTCTAGGCTTTACCCAAAATGGAGAATCATCAAATCAAGCCAATCCAAAGAATGTCTATGAAAATCAAAGACCAAGAAAACTAACATGCAAATACTGTGGAAAGCAAGGCCACACATCAAATGTATGTAGAGGAAAAATGAAAGGTATTCCTAAATCTACATCTTCATTCATATGATTCTGTTATAAATGTAACAAGAAATGACATAAAGCATATGAATGTAAGTCTAAGATGGATCAACCAAAGTAGGAAACCTACATGGAAAAATATTATCCTACATGAAAAATGAATGGGCACACAAGTCTTGAATGCTGGAAAAATCAAAGGAAAGCATGGAAGCCAAAAGGTCAAGAAACTCCCTATCAACCAAAGAGAATCGATAATAAATATGTATGGGACTACAGTACATGGAAACATTGTATAACATGTGGTAGATATGGCCACATTTCTACAAACTGCATGAGAGCATGGACCAAAAGGTTTTGAGGCTGGACAAACCCTAGATTGACATGCTTACACTGTCATAAAGTTGGTCATTTGAAGAAAGATTGTAGAGACCGAATAATAGAGACAAGCATATATCCCAATGGAAACACCATTGAAGATATTCGGAGGGAAAGAGACAAAATGTGGAGAAAATATTCAAGCAATGATGAAGCTAGACCAAGCAATGCAAATGTTGACACCCCATCCAATGGATCCGGTGACATCACCACCCCCACTTAAGCTGAACAAGTAAGTATGGAACTACACTACACCAAGTCATATTTTGTATCAGTTCCATTATACAAATTGATAGATAGTCAAAATTTGCATGAATAAAGATGCATATTATGAGAAATCAACCCCGCCGGTAAACACATACCAAAAATCATCGGTGAATATAAAGGATGAGCTGTTTACACTTACCAAGAATTTTTGGTCAACACATAAAATGGCTAAGTTGCTAATGTAACCTGACACCCGTTGGTAAGGAAGCAAAGTTATAAAGTTGTCTTGACACAACACCGATATATGTCGGTGAAAGAAAAAATCTTAACAGCCATCCCAAGCATTCTATCAACACCAACAATGTTAAGTGAGAGTCTTCCCAATGAACTCCATCTTCATGACCCAACAAGTCGTTGAGCATTTATGACAGACTTAGGGAAAAAGTCTATAAATACTCGAATGAAGCACTTCATATCTCACACGTGATTTGAAGAGAAAGAGCAGAGAAAAAATATAGTGATAAGAGATTAGATAACAGAGTGACCTTGAATCGATCCAACGCACTCCAAATAGATCACTCACCAGTTACACAGATTGAAGTAAGTACTAGAAATACCGAAGAAATCTGTTATCATTTACAGAAAAGCCCTAAATGTGAAATACAATGGAAACCACTTCAAGAACTGTAAAGATTAAGAATGATAAGAAGAATGTGGTTAAATTAATAAAGAACAACACCTGTGTGGAGCCTAAGTACAAGATATGCCCAGAGATCACATCGCAACCCAATGATTTTGGCACATTTTCAAAAATTCCACCCAGGGTTTTGCTGATAGAGGATGTAAGGTCCCACATTTACTGCAAGATCACTAAAATATGTGATGTGGAAATAGACCAAGCTTACAAGAAGCCATGTGATGTAGAAGGAAACCTGAAAGAAGAACACAAGCATCTGCAAGTGAAGGGGATAAAAAATGCCCTATATTTCCTGAGGGTTTTCAAAACTGACTGGATTAGGTTAGTTTTGAGAAGAATGCATGATCATAATTTTTGGTTAGATGAACCTAAGAAAATCACTAAGGATGTATTACATGCTATAACTAGTTACCCAATAACTGACAAACCTAAGGTACACAAGCATCCCTCCCAGCCAGAAGTTGAAAAACTCACAAAAGCTATGTGGGATAACATAGGTCTCAAGGTGAACACCATCACCAATGAGGAACTGAGGTTCGGTGCATGTGTGATAGGGTAAAATATCTTCTAGGAAAGCAGGATAAACAACATTGCATCAATAGCAGTAAGCACAACTTACAAGATAGTGACAAAGGGAATACAAATGGATCTATGTGAGATCCTGTTGAAACAACTTGATGAGAACATGACAACAATTAGGTCTGCAAATAATAACACATGTAAGTTTGGTTCACTCATCATGTGTATATTCTTTTACTTTCAAGAATATTTTCCTTCAGTAGGCAAACTAAAGTGGGATACTACCAAACTAGTCACACTGCAAATTAGTGAACTCATCAAGTCAGTAGGAGACAATTTTGATTCAGTGATGGCTACATAATTCCTTGAATTCAAGGAAAAGATGATGGAAAGAGTGAGGATCCTTGAGAAATTAATTGAAAAAATATGGATGAGATATGTTTTATGGTAGATACAGATTTTACTCACATAAAATCGGCTGTACCAAGAATAGCCTGGTTAGCACCTCTTGACTATGAAATTAACATAGATCAAGCAACCAATGCAATTGATGCATTGATAAATGAACCACTTGATAGTAAACAACCAAGATTTGGAACTTATGAAGAGGCCAAGTCTAAGATAAAAATAGGCCTAGTCATCAAGAAGAATGTCAGCAAGAAGAACAAAATGGTAAAGAATCTTGAAAAGATTCTGTCAGTCAATGAGGAGGAAAATGAACAAATAGAGGAAACCAATGAATAGGGTACCATCGGTGAAGGAAAAGATGAGCAACAATCAGATTCCGAGGCCACTAAATCTAATACACCTACACCTCCTACCAAGAAACAAAGAACAAGGAGCCAAACAACAAACGATACTAAGCCTATCAAGAAAGGTCAAGTGAGGACCTATAAGAGGAAGCAAACAACAGAAAATAAAACTGTGAAACAAACACCCACCAAAAGTAGGAAAAGATTGGTCAAGACCAAAGCTAGCATAGAAGATACAAAAGATGATGAGCCTGATGTAAATAAGAAATTTTTTCTCACTAGAACAATTGATGAAATTGATGAGTCAATTTCTACTACCAGTACAATGACTGATAGAAAAAATAGACAATGGGATAAACTTGAGCCAGAGGACCCAAAAAAGATACAAGATGCAATAATAAGGGCAATGGTCAAGTTCAAATATGTACCAATAGAATTTATAGGTCAAATACCCAAAGAGCTGGGTAATAGAATTTCAAAACAATGGTCATATACTCTACGCACCAAAAAGGAAGCGAGGGAGAGGGTACTTGTCACACTTATGCCTCCCGAATCAAAGATGGAAGAAATCAAAGAAATAATGAAAAAGCACTCAAGTAAATTTGTAGCTAAGATAAAATCTTACAAACTGCTAGAAGATAAATTTATAGAGATGGAAAGAATGATCGAGGCCAAATGGAGACAAATCCTAGATCTTCTTGCAGAGTCAACAAGTTGTGAGAATAAATTACTTCTCATTGACACACCTCATGTAGAGGAGGAGAAAGATAAGGCAAGTCCTAAGCACATTGCTTTGGACAATGTAGATAATAATGATCCCATTGACTTAGAAAAAGTCATGGATGACCTTGACATTCAAGACATCACTCATTATGATTTAGATAAAGATCCCCAGAAAGAAGATGATGTAATTTTTATATCTCTTAAGGATCAAACCAAGCAACAAGAATTGGAGACAAAAATAAATAATGACATGGATGTTGCTGATGAAATATGGTCGAACACTTCTATTATAGACATCACAGGACTGGACCCTGTTGATCAAATACAAAAAGATGAAGATGTCACTGCTCAACAGGATCAAACCGATGAGCAGGACACAAATCAAGATGCAACACAAGTGAGAACTCATGATAATATGCCAGTATTGATAAAGGCCATAAATCTGCTAGAAGGTAATGCAGAATCTAATGCAACAAATACAAGCATACCTAAGGACAAGGGTGATGCAAAAACAAAAGACACAACAGATGAAAAAAGGATACAACTACAGAACAAGCTATAACCGATGATCAGAAAGAAAAATCTGCTGATTAGAGCAAAGAAGAAGGACAAAAAGTAGAAGAGGACAAGCAAAAAGAAAAGAGTGAAGAAGAAAAAATAGATGAGAATGAGAAGAAAATAGAAGAGAAATCTGCAAAGACACACAAGGTTGATGGAGAAATGTCTTCAACAAAATGATAGGTGCACCCCGAGCATAAAACACAAGAAGCTTCATTTATAAATCCTTCACCGAGCACTTCAGAGAAGACACATGAACTAGCAATGGTAGTTCATACATCTGCTTCTACACAAATATCAAGGAAGAAGAAGAGAAAGAATAAGAATCCAATTACTCTAGATGAAATCATTGAGATTCTAGTTTGTGATCCTAGGACATTGGATCCAATTGAATTGACAAAGTATGCAATACTTTGTGAAAGGAAATCCATGCATGAAAAGTTGAGAAAAACCACAAAGGAAGAAAAGGTACTTGAAATAGCACAAGGAATACTTCAACAAATTGTACCTAATATAGATGTTGATCAAACAACCCTAATGCTTGATCAATTAGCAGTTCTCATTGATGCAATCACATCTCAGAACATAGATGTTGAGAAGGCTGTGGAAGAAAAACTTGAACAAAAGTATGAGTTCAAGTAAGTTGAAAAGATAAGCCAAGAAGTGGCACTAAAAAAGGTTAATATTTCTGAACTAGTTAGCACAGTAGACCCAATAATTTTAGAAGCAATAGCCTTAATTCAGAAGTTATGCAAATTAGATCAACTCACCAAGGAGTATACTGAAAAGATAGCACAGATAGATGCCAATCTTCAAACAAGTGCACAAAGTCTCA
Organism: Thuja plicata; assembly: GCA_018584345.1. Lineage (NCBI taxonomy): Eukaryota > Viridiplantae > Streptophyta > Pinopsida > Cupressales > Cupressaceae > Thuja > Thuja plicata. Next base: position 1,074,198 of record MU225466.1, on the reverse strand, counting down.
TGAACAGTGAAGAGGCAATCAAATTACACAATGAGAAGCTCAAGCAAGCTCGAAAGCTAAGACAAGACATTCAGATTGTAGAAACAAAGTTCAGATATGAGGTAAATGAGCTCCAAGCTCAACTCTTACCGACACTCTCATTACTACAAAATCATATGACAAAGGCAAGAGCACTTATTGCCACCCCAGAAATGTCTGTCCTAGACAACATTTATGATATGCATGCTAGAATAGAGCTAGAGCACATGGCACTAGAACTCCTCAAATACAAATGGGAGAAAATGCTCGAAGATATCAAGAACACCCACTCACACATTATTGACACATTGTAAGTTACACATTTTTGTCACAATTTTGACAACTTATAAGTTGTACATTTTTGTCATGAGTATCAAATAAAGGGGGAAATGATTCATCCTGATGATGGATCATGGAGTGTGATCCAAAATGTTGATGGAAAAAATGCCACACAGTCAAAATCCAAAAGCCTTAACTATTAATATGATGGACTGTGAAAATTTCATGCATCTTATTGATATGTACAATCAATCAATTTAAGGGGAAATGAAAGGAAGAAATGATTTGTACAGTCAGTCATTTGAAAGAGTAAAGAAAAGGGAATGTTTAGTATAAAGGCAAGTATACATGTACATATACTTATACTATACCGATGCATACAATTAGGGGGAGTCATATAATGACAAGGATATATACATGGTGTACATAATAAACACTTTAGTATTATGCACATATCAGTTTTTGATACTAATGTCAAAGGGGGAGATTGAAAACATTATATTTTTCCATTAGAATATGCAAGGAAAAACATGATATACACCATCAATTTACACTACACCGACAGATAGGGCACAATACTACCCGAAGCCAAGGTTACCCGATACTGCCAAGTACAAAGCATCCTGATAAACACTATTCAGTGTTACCCGATGACAAAAGGACAAAGGAACCCGACGAGTAACCAACAGTGCAACTCGACAAAATAGAAAAGAGTGGAACTCGATAGAGGAAGGGAACCCAATAATCAGTTCAATAAAGGAACACCAACAGACTTCCAGTTCAACCCAATGATTAAGAACCAACAGTCAGTTACATCCCGCAAAAAGTGGATTTGACTCTCCACATCAGATAAATCACTAAAGTTTTATATTTATCTTCTTTATTTGTTTTAAATCCATTATGTGCGGAGAAAGCAATATAATTATTATTGTTTTTATTAGTATAACTAATTTAAAACATGCAAACTAAAAGATCAAGGTCAAGTTGTATACCTTGGATCTGTTAGAGTAATCATTAGTTTGCTTATTAATTAAATCATGTTGATTTAATTAGTTAAGTTATTACTCTATGCTTAAGTTTCACTTAGGCGCTTTATATTTCTTTAGGGTTTCGCCTTTAGGGTTTCGGTATCCTTTATAAGGAATCACCGCTTTATATTTCATTAAGGAGATTGTAATTTATAGTTCATTAGTTGATAATATAGAAGCTTTTTCTGTCAACATGGATTTCCAGTCTCTGGCTTTTTGGCCTCCATAGCTCTCTTTCTTCTGTCTGCACTTTGCTTCTTCTTGTAACAGTCTTGCATGCAGGTGATCTTGAGAGGATTTGCATTTATCAAATCTAACATGGTATCAGAACTCTCCCGCTGTTCGCTGTTCGTGTTTTGTTGAAGCACAGAGGGTTTCAGAAGTTTTTTTGGTGTTTCTTATTGGATCTGGGGGGTCTTTGTTTTTTGAGGCACTTTAGACCAAAACTGACCTCACGGTTGCATTCAGAAGACCCAAAAATCCTAGAATCCATATAAGACTCATCCATTTTGGACACCGGGGCGTCTGGGAGAATTTTTTTCCCTACCAGGGCCGTACGGACACATTTTTCAAAAAAAATATATTAAAAAATGTTGTTTTTTTAATGTTTTTATGTTAAAAAAAAACTGCGCATAGTGGTTTTGAAATGGCACCGCCGCCGGGCCGCCACCGCCCCACCGGGGCTTGGCCACCGCCGGCAGCGCCCCCACTGTTACGCGGGCTTCGCCACCCTCCGGCCGCTCTGCCCCGCTGCCTCCCGGCCTGGGCTCCACTCCCCCTCTACTCTGGCCCCGCCACCGGCCTCCGCCGCCCGCTGCCGTCCACGCTCATCGCCCACAGCGGCGCCTTTCACTATTTGCGCCGCCCATAGCGGCCGCCAGCTCACCCCCGCTCTGCCAGCCGGTGGCGGATGTTTTGACAGCCCCCGCGGGCTTATATACTCTGCGTGCGGTCATATGCAGGACCAGGGGCTTCAGCCCAGCCCCCTGAGCGCGCCATGCGCTCGGGGCCCCAGTTTTTTAGCCCCAGGGGCTTATTTTTTGGTTCTGAGGCCTTTTTGACCCTCCTGGACATTTTTTGCTCTATCTTGAGCATCCGGGGGTCTTTTTTCGACTTCCATATACCGTCGGAAAGCTCTTTTCGAGAAATTTCTGATGATGAAGGTTGAGTTTTTGGGTTTTTCCGTTTTAACAGCATTTTTTTTTTCTGAAGTCAGATGTCTATTTTTGCCTTCCGGGAGTCATATCTGGCTCATCCGGACTCCATTTTTGGCAAAAAAGATATCGTCGGAAAGCTGGTTCAGTGAACTATTCAGTGAAAGAGGTATTTTTTCTAGATTCTACTCCAGGTTTTCTCTCCTTTGAGTTTGGAAATTGATGCACTCTGGTGGATTGCTTGGTTCTACAGGTCCTGGGATCTCTTCTACTGTACTTCTGGCTCACTCTTCTTTTTGACTTCTGAGCTTGTATGCTTCTTCTGTTGCATTTTTATTCTAAAAATGCACTGAGATAAAGTGCCTACTTCTGAATTTCTGAGATTTTGAGCACCTTGTATGGTTTTTGTACTCGCACTCTGTTATAAAGTGCCATGGGGGGTTATGATGCTTATGCTATTTTAGGCACATCCACCTTTGTCAAGTGAGTGTACCTTCCATGACATTAGCCCATGCTATGTGTTGATGACACCACCATTTATCCTATGTGTGTACTTCTATTGCACTGTTGGTGTTCCTGGTTCTTTCTGCAGATGTTTTTGGCATTGCATTTCAGTGTTCCTGTCACCTCTCCCAGTTCAGCATTATGGGGGGGGGTTCACCTGTTGGTTCTATTGCTTCCTGGTTCGATTGATCAACTCTTCAGACATTGTCTTCTCTACCTGGTCATGCACTTCAGTGGGGGTTCTAGCAGTCTATTCTGACAGAGTTTTCAGCTTCATGCTTCGGAGATGTTTCTTGCTCTATTCTTGTTCCTCTCTCTGGGACATCTTTTCCCTAGATTGAAGGCTTCTTCCTTCATCTAGTTTTCTTTCTTGTACTTGGGTACCTGATCAGGCCTTGTTGCCGGGACCCATATTTCCTGCTTTCTACAGTAGTTTAGCTATTTTTGCTTCTCCCTAAGTTACACTTAAGGGGGGGTGTTAGAGTAATCATTAGTTTTCTTATTAATTAAATCATGTTGATTTAATTAGTTAAGTTATTACTCTATGTTTAAGTTTCACTTAGGCACTTTATATTTCTTTAGGGTTTCACCTTTAGGGTTTCGGTATCCTTTATAAGGAATCACCACTTTGTATTTCATTAAGGAGATTGTAATTTGTAATTCATTAGTTGATAATATAGAAGCTTTTTCTGTCAACATGGATTTCCAGTCTCTAGCTTTTTGGCCTCCATAGCTCTCTTTCTTCTGTCTGCACTTTGCTTCTTCTTGTAATAGTCTTGCATGCAGGTGATCTTGGGAGGATTTGCATTTATCAAATCTAACAGGATCAAGAGTTAACATTGTAATGCGTGATTCTAGAATAGGTCAAATACTTGTATAAATAAATGCTCGATGTGAACATATTTTTTGATGATGATTGTAGCCAATGAGAGCATCTAAGGATCACATAAGAGAATTCATGCAAAAGGACATAAAATGATCAATTTAGTTTTAAGAACAAGAACACAGGCTACCGACAAGCAAGAAAAGGTATTAATCAATCACTATAGGTGATATTCATATCCTATGAGCTTTAAAGGATCTGTAATCAGAAATTATAGATTGCATACAGTCAGGTCAAACATATTGTACTCATTCTAACAAGTGTAGTACACTTAAGAAATCCTTTCAAGGAAGGTGGACTTAACAGTCCTATTGTAAATCTCTTAACCGAGTGCACACTTCATTAGTGTTGCTAAAGCTCTTAACACAGTAGATCTTAACAGGTCTCCACTTTAATACTCCTAACAGGGTAGATCATCAGAAGTGATAAATTGTAAGCTTTTACTGACTCCCTTCCATTCTGTAGATAGTGAAGTTTTGTGGGTGCCATCCCCACCGTAGTTTTTACTTTCTAACATGAGTTTTCTGTGATATCATATCTTGTGTTATGTGCCTATTAATTTCATGAATGTTTCTATGAATGTTGCATATAATTAAGTTTATGAATTAATACTAAATGCATAAGAAAGAACATCATATATGGTTGGTAATATAGTAAATATTGTTTACTAATGATGAAAGGTGAAAAGTGTTAAAAGTTTTAGAGGTACTGATTCAACCCTCCCCTCTCAGTACTACTTCCCATTAATCCCAATAGGAGATAGTAGCTCGGCCACATACATAAGGCAAACACTCAAGAAAGGGGTGACTAACACAGACACCAAAAAAATGCATAATACATGACACATGGAGAACACTCATCATGTAGACCACTGTAGTACTAAAGAATATAGTGCTCTCAAACATGGAGACCACTCAACATGTGATCCAAAATCCAAGGAGAATACAATAACACTCAAGGTACACAAGGTCACTACTCAGTACAATAATGGATTGGTGAAGGGAATCAAGAGTGGGAGTGTCATCACATGACAAATGGTAGCCCATGCGGCTTCAGGAAATCCTTCTCTCATCAAGGAATCTCTACTAGGTCATATCGATGTCCATAGACAACAAGATGAATCTATACCATATCAACACCGTCAAATGGCGACAAGGAAAATATATACCATATCAATATCCTCAAATGATGACAAGGTAGTCATAATAAATATCATTGTTAACTTTAATAATTATGTTTTAATTCTATTAATTATTTAATTATCACTTATTAAGAAATATACCAAGGGATACCCTAAGACACCTTTGTGTCCCAACCTACCTTGGAGAGCCACTCCACTCCAATACTCAAACAACAACCAGGATCATCTTATTGCAACAATAAGGCACAAAACAAAAATGCAAAAATGAGTAAAGAAAAGAAAGACTCAAAGTCATGAAAAACAACAGAGAAACATGGTAAACTCAATTGGTCTCAAACCAAGAGTATGAGTCACTCGAACCTCGACATAGGAGCATAACTCAAGTACATGCCTGGATGCCGTCTCAACACCTACATACACATATCAAATCTGAGCTCAACTCAAGAATGTAAGGTGTGATATCATGTGTTGATAGTTAGACGATTATGGCTATTTTCATGATGATTATCTTCTTATGATGATGTTAGTTATATTTATGGATTTATGACATACTAAACCCACATATGTATTTACATGGATTATGAATATGTTTTATGTTCTGTTTGATGTGCATGATATGGTGAGGGATAGATTCATAGTTACCCTCTTGAAAGGTCCATGCGATGTACCAATCCCTACCATTGCTTGTTTTGTTTTTCATGTATATGTCCGATTTTGTGATGATAGTTTTGCAGGTACCAGGTATTGTCTTCCCTGAATTGGCAAGAGTGAGTGTGCCCTTACACATGTCCCAATGGTAAAAGAGGGGAGATAACATTTAGGCCTAAATGTCTATCCTAAGCCTATATTTTGTCCTAAGAATGGAAAAGTATCTGAATAACTATCCTATTTGAATCCATAAAGGTTACATGGATTTGTGAGCCTTTTGTGTATTCTTGTTGCATTCATTTTAGTTGATTGTTCTGTGTTATGCCTTGCATACCCATCCCTATATTTTTTTGGCAAAATGTTGGGTCCCCCTTTTTGCTTTTGTTCTCCCTTGGTTTCTTTTTGTTTTCTTTTATTTTCTCTAGCCTTTGCCTCTATGGGGCCGGTGTTGTGTTCCTTTTTGGTCTTCCTTGCTCTGGGGCCCGGTCCCAGAGTGTTTGTATTTTGTGTGTGCCAGCCAAATTCTGGACTCTGGGATTATCTTTCACCATTTCCTCTTTTGTTAGAGGGTGTGATTGCATGGGATCCTCGATTCCAGAGTCTAGAGGTTTTTCCTTTCTTGGGATTTGTGGGAGGAAAGAGGGATGTTTTTACCCTAATGGTATAAATAGAGTTTCACCAGTCATTGTTACATTTACCACGAACAAATTACCCCAGAGCGACTCAAAGTGATTAAGGAAAATTTAACAGCAGCTAGGTGCGATTTATTCCAAATCTTGAACAATGCTTAACAGTGACTGAAAGTGGTGTGTTTGTGGTGATTCAAAGCTGATCATTTGTAGAGTGCCTCCTATGCTTGTCCTCCCGCATCTCTCATTTCTTAGATAGGCCCTTCTGGTTCTTCCTTGTTTCTTTATGGTTTTGCTTTCGGTTTTCTTTCCTTTTTTTTTTCTCTATTTTCCACTTTGTTCCTTGTTGTTGCCTCCCATTGGTGGGATGGCTCTTCTAGAGGGTTTTCCACCCTCTATGCGGTTGTAAAATAATGCTATTCTTGGGTACATTCTGTAAATTTTGTAGATTGTTTGTGAGTTGCTGTAAATAGGCTTGTTTTTGGGTCAGCCTGTAAATTATCCTTCGACCCTTTGTAGGTGTTTGTAAATCCTATACATTCCTATATATTCCTACTCATCTGGGGGTGAACTCACCATGCCCCTTTTCATGTAATCAAGTGCCAAGCTCGCCCACCCGGTGTCTGCAAACTTGAACTCAGCACCTCACCGGGTTGAGTTTGCAGGTTTTCTCTCTCCTTTGTCATCTCAACTTTAATGGAAAGTTTAATTCCCCCATAAGTGAGCATTCAAAACAGCTCATTTGGCATTCATTTCACTCATGTCAACACATCTATAATCATTAAGGGCCATTACGCCGTTTACTATGTGACCACGTGATAACCCATGTTAGCCAAGTACGAATCACTACTCGGTCACTTTGATAATGACTAGTTTCTCCAGACTCTGGGTGTTGAGAAGTCCCTGGGTGTTCATCACATTTTTTTTCCTAAACTAATACCCTAGAACCTTTGGGTGTCGATCAAAATCCAGTCGTTGTTAATTGTTATATTTTTGGATTTTTGATGCGGGCTAACATCTTTTGAAATAGGTGTGAGATGGTGGTGAACTCTCTAGAGTATGTTAAATTGTTTATATTATTAACATGCATTGATGGTCATTTGGTCTTGTAGGTTGTAGATTATCCAACAAAATGTCTAAAATAACAACTCCTCCTGGAAGTCTGAAACTTCCAACTACCACCACTCGGGTGGCCACGAAGACGAAGGTGGAAAATATACTGGCCAAGCTTCCATTGACATCCAAATGCCAGAGGAATGATATCCTGGTGGGATCCAAAGTGGATTCCAAACTACAAGATGTCACTAACACAGAGCCTAGACTACAAGCTGAACTGCAGGGCCTTGTCCAGATGATGTACCAATAGAGATGTGCCAGAGATGATATAGTGAAGAACATGGCTGCCTCTGGCATAATCAAAGATACATGTTTCCCCTGCTTGGTACAAGCACCAGAGTGAATCCTTCAACTGGCGAAGCACTACAACGCCCCCACACAGGTTGTTTTGCTTGCTGACTCTCTACCATTGAACTACCTAGCGGCCATTGTTACTCTTGACACTACCACTTTTACTTTGGGATTGGGGATCCCCAAGTTCAGGGGTGCTATTGTTATCTCCCAATGTACATCATTGAAAGAGTTTGAGGACATCTCCACTCTTTCCTGACAACATCTCAATTCTCACTGGTTAAAGTCCCCAAGAAGGGAATATAAGAAGATGAAGCTGGAGATTCCCCACGGAGACTTCAAGGAATGCATACAGGCGGGAATCATATTTTTGTGCAAGATCTTTGGAGAGCCCCATGCCAGGGAATTTTTGGCATGGACGTATTATTTCCTATACCGCATCACCACCTATAGTTAGAAATTTGATTGGGTGACCATTATCGCCATTCATGTGGACTTCCAGCTGAAGAACTTCCTCCAGAATTTGAGGTTCCACATGAAATCATATGTGTTATGGGCACTGGCCAACTAGAGACCCACTCTTTTAGGTTTACAGAAAGTGGGCATTCTCAGAAATGAGGCTAGCTTGTCCCATGGGAACATTATCCCCACATCCAGTGGGAAGCTAGTATCCCCCATTTTTGTAGGGTAAATGAAAATTTCATTTACAACATTTTGACACTCACTTGGGATTTTGGGTACCAGTTGTCCCATGAGGTGATGACCTTGGTAAGTACATATGACAACTATTTCATTTAGATCCAGCAACATTCTTACATTTGGGTGATCGGGTTCTCTAGGAAGCCCTACCTACTCCCCAGACATTGTGAGGATAGGATCATTCTTTTGGAGTTTTGCAGGAAAATCCTAGAACTTCATGCATTCTTTGCATTGAAGAAGGTCACCTCCATTCCATTTCCAATCACTTGCGAGAACTATTCTTGCAGTCTCACAGTGACAATGGAAGCCGATAATGAATTGAAGAGCTTGGGACTAACATAATTCCACCTTGCAAGAAACAATTTTGATCCGGTTGATAAGATAAGCATGAAACTGCCCCGAGCATCCACACTGCATAAGATTCACATTGAATATTTCAAGGTGGATTGTCAGGATGGTTTTGACCTTCAGGCCCAGTAGCATTCACGGATGTCCAAAGGTATATTGAAGAGCCTCGACCTTTAGACCTTTCTGAAAGATTTCTCAAATAGCGGGCCTTTGGAGGACCCAGCATACAAAGACCAGGGGATCAGTAAGTTTGATCTCCCTCTGATGGATTGGGACACCCTAGAGAATTTAACAATTGAGGATGTGAGTTGAAGCATCATAGAAAATAGTCACAACTAATTTTCACAAATGTGTAAAAGGAAAACCCACAGAGGTCTGATCTTGTGGGGGTCTACTCCAAGTAAAGACAAGGGGAAGGAAAAGGAAGACACCCTAGCCCAAGTTACACCCCAGGGTCCACTCCCCATGTTGGAGCAAGTTCATATGCAGCTGGAGGTGTTCCACCAAATAAGTCAAAAAGTTAGCACCCAATTTTCCCGCAATCTTCCAATTACTCCGGTGGGATCTGTCCTCCTGGCATGATCTCCTTCATTAGCAGCACTCATGAGCTGGAAGACAGAGGCCGAGGTAGAGTCTGCAGACATTCTGGATGTCGAGGCCCCATTACAATTGAGAAGGAAGAAGAAAAGGGTAGACCATCCCCCAAGCACAGATGTGGGCCCTGACATGACTAACATCCCTCAGGTGGAGATTATCCTGGACTCCCTTGAACTAGAGAATCCTTCAGTGGATTCCCCTCCACATGATGACTTCAATGATATCTTCCAGATGGAAGATCTAGTGAACCTACAGGCCGATATGGTTAAGGTAGTGGAGGAGATAGACACCCAAGAAGAGGTGGTCCAAGAAGAGGTAGCCCCCAAAAAGGAAGTCTGAGAACATGAAAAGGAGCCAGAATAGGAAGAAACACAAAAGGATCCACAAGACGTAGAGGAAACACCGATCTAGGAGACCGGGACAAAACAAAGGCCAACACGTGATGAGCAACCAACAATAGCTAGGGAAATCAGACCTTTAGGAGCAACTGTACCCCCAGTCATCATGCTCCATGTGCTTCTAGTTACTCCAGGTGATTAGATGCCCCAGAGTACAACATTCAATGAGGTAGTCTCAGCGGCCCAACAGTCAAATATTGGCCAAACACCTCTGGCCTCTCCAAACATGCCCATGGAGAAGGATTTCCTAGCAGATGACGCCAAAGAAGAAGAAGAACAACAAGATGAGGAGGATAACCCCAGAAATGTGGATACTAAAACCATAGATGCTGGAAAGGATGAGAAAGATCCCGATGATGCAAATGTTACTAGTGCCAATGGAGATGGGGTCCCTGACACCACAAATGAGAATGCCACCAGGGTGGAAGACACTGAAAACCCCAGGGAATAGGAGAAAGAGTCCAATGCAACCATGGATACCAGCGAAACACCGCCAGACCCTAAAGAAGGCCTCAATGCTCAGGCCTTAGCAGCAAGATCGCCCTAGCCGCCATAATGGCTGGTAGAATCTAGAAAGAGAAAGGCCCCGACGATAGCAAGTATTCCCCTCTCTTTGACCAAGATGATGGCCCAAAATCAAGAGGCTAAAACTCCCAAGAAGGTTTGAACCATCCATACCCTCCAGACCGATCTGGGAGGAAATACAGTTACAATAGTTGGAACACCTCCCCCAGATACAAATGCGGAAAAATCAAGGGCCAAAGACTATGCAGTTACAAAGGTTCCTCTGGGGAAGAGAGATAAGCAGGGTGAATTGGATCTGCTGAGAGAAGCTACTCGGGTGGTTGAGACCCCGTATGAAAAACATGCGCAGAAGCTAAAGGAGGAAAGAGAGAAGAATGAAAATCTCCTCGGGCTTCTCACAGAATTGACACAGCCACTGGCTAAGATCCATCCAAAAGCCTCCACCTCCAGAACACCGCTTCCACAGGATGACATGGATGCTCTAAGGGACATGAAAAAGAAGGCACAAGCTATAGATGGATGGATCACAAAGAAAATCAGAGCTGTAAGGAAATTCTTGGTGGTGACACTCCCAGATATTTATCAGGTTAGCAATCTTGTGTGCCAAGTGAACTGCATCATGGTCTTGTGGGAGAAAGACATAGAAAAGTATGTAGAGTGGAGGATTGAACTAGAAGAGATAATAAACTTTGGGGAGGAAGACCTTTCTGAAATGAGGATTTTGGGAGAAGAGCCCTTTGGATTCTGCTGGGCCCAGCACTCTAGACTTAGCCTCAAAATTGAGGTGAGCAAGCAACTAGTAGAGGCCCTAAAGAATAAGATTCTGGGAGTTCAGAATTCCTTAAGTTTATATACAACATTTGTATCAAGGGTTTCACTAGTTGATCCCTTCACTATCGGGACATGCACTTTGGTAGATTATGTTGTGGGGAAGTTTGACGAGCTAATGGAATCCCAGTACTAGTTCGTCGGGGATTTTGATGGAGGAAAGCTGTCAAGGTTATCAAAGATGATGCTCCAGGCCCATGATTCAGTAAAAGTAGCTGCAAAATTTTGGGATGGGGCCAGAGACATCAAAGAACAGTTCAGGGTCATCAGCGAGTGGTGAGATAATGTCAAGGACATAGATGAGGATGGCATCGACCAGATTTTGGAGGCCTTCAAGAAAAAAAAGGATCAGTAAAGTTCTCCAAAATTTGGAGATTCCCACCAGCAGGGTGAAAATTTTGTAAATTCTTTATTCTTTGAGCATAAGCTCCCAGACTTTGGAATTCTAGATCCAAAGTTTTGTATTCTTTCGCAGTGATCCGTGTTCAGGTTCCCTGGAGCCGATTGGTCATTGTCAAGCAGTTAATAAGGGGTCAGCAGGTAGGTGATCCTAATAAGGCATGTCAGACAGAGGGATGGATTTGATAGGTGATTCTCCCAAGGTGCCGCTCCCGCATTTACTACCCGGTGCATCAAAGATAGTGAGCCACATTTTGCATTGATGAGGCATGTTGCCTCGAATAACAAAAAGATTAGATTTCCTCTGTTAATACTCTGACACTCTTCTCTATGCCGATTCTTCCATAATTTTCTTCTTCATTTCTTCTTCTGTCTTGTCAGACCTCTACTCTTTTCGAGGTGATTGTACGTGGTGCAGGTAGTACCAGCCACCGGATAATGTATTTTATATGTTGAGTGTACAGTTAGATTAGGTTAGTTTTAGGGAAAATTATGTGTATAAATAAGAAGTCCGACCTCATAACAAGGGTCAGAAAAATTGATGATTTTGCAGTCCAATACTATTAGCATTTCATTTCCAGTAGTTGCAGGAGCTCAATGCTCAGTAGTTCTTAGTAGTTAGATGCTCCCTTGGATCCATGGATGTACACGCCAGTGATGCTAGAACGCTCTAAGTTAATGAAGAAGGAAGAACAATTTATGGAAATGATGTTTTTGATTGTTCTAATCTCCGAGTTAGCAATATCTTTTTGTGTTGTATGTTTCTAATTTCCTTTTCTCTAATGCTTAGTTTAGATTAATGGTCTCATTTCCCCTTGCTATTGGATATGTATGAATCACTGGTTCTGTATGTATTCAGTATTTAGTTTAGTTCTTACATTGGAGCATTGTTGATCTTTGAAATATGTTTCATAACTATAAGTAGTAGTAACAAACTCTAACTCTGGTCTATCTTTTGCGCTTTATTTGGTAAACTTAACATGCTTGTAGGAAACCTCGACCCATCACCGAAATCCCCAAAGAAGATGAGTAAAACCAGCTATCCCCCCGAACAAACATTCACTTGCCCAACTTAGCTTCCCTGCACCGTTGAGACCCGACACTCAGGTGCTTTAAGGCTGAAGAATTTATTCTCCGGAGACCCTTTACATGCGAAGTTGGCCGGTACCCCGGTACCCGGTGACAACTTATCACTGTTGATAGGACCGGTCACAAAGTCCCGTCAACATTCTGTTTGGATGTTTTCAGTTAGATTAATGCTGCATTTTGGCTTGTTTTGATAAATGATTGATTAAGGAAATTATTAATGTTAATAATTAAACCTTTAATAAGGTTAAACTATTAATATATGACTATTTAACTATTAAAAATTAATTAAATGCCTTGATTGTTCTGTTTGGATGTTTTCAGTTAGATTAATATTGCATTTTGGCTTGTTTTGGTAAATGCTTAATTAAGGAAATTATTAATGTTAATAATTAAACCTTTGATAAGGTTAAAATATTAATAAATGACTATTTAATTATTAAATATTAATTAAATGTCTATATTTGATTAAGTGATTTAATTATTAAGTCCTAAATTATTAATTGAGATTTAATTAATATTAAATCTAAATATTGAATTAATAATATTACTTTAAGTGACATAATTGATTTATTTAATTAAAATAATATCATGTATTTCAAATGCACTTCATTAATAAATTATGACTTTGACTTTATTTTATAAAGTTCAGTTGTGCAAACTTAATTTAATTTAAAATTGAAATTAAAGTGATTTCTTTTAATTTTAATTTTAAATTTATTTCTTAATTATGGTTGCACTTTTTCAACCCTAGTTTCCTAGGTTTTTTATATATCTGATTTTGAAAGCCATTTTACGCATTCAATAAGGTTGAAGGAGAATTTTGGGAGTTAAAGAAGGTTTGTAAAGCTTTGGAGTATTTTGGAGCTTGTTTTTTTTCTTTAGTTTTTGAATCCACTCATCGATTTAAGGTAGGGTTTGAAACCCTTTGAAAATTCTAGTATTCAGATCCATGTCTTCTATGTATTTGAAATAATGGAATCCTTTGTGTGAAAATTACTTTCTTGATATTGTGCTTGTTTGTTTAAGTAAAATACGAGAAAAGGACATTGGTTTGAATATAGGGGTTTTCCTTCCTGTTTGTTCTAGATCTATATTTTAGGCATTAGGGTTTCATAAAAAATATACCAATTTTCTAGAAGGGTATTATTGTTTTTCCCTATTACGGTTTCTTTCAAAAATTGGTATTTTTATTCCTCATTGAGAAAAGTATGTACGTACACACACATGTATGTAGGTGATCTCATGTTTTAGATCTATATAAGTTTGTATGCATATAATATTGGCTCAGATTTGCATGTCAGGTATAGGGAAATTTATGCCTCATTATTCTATAATCCTTGCATGTGTAGAAACTATATTTACCTAATTGCACGTTTTTTCTCAAAAGATAATAAATTAAGGGAAATATATATATATATATATATATATATGAGGAATTTTTTTCACATTTGATATATATTTTAAAGATTTGTATATGAGAAAATTATTTGTCTATAATTCAAAATTTTTATTAGAAACAAAAATGTAATATATATATACTTTAAAAAGGGAAATTTAAAAAAAAATATTTAAATTTGTTTATGCGAGGAAGTGGTGGGGACACCACCCCCCACCATCCCTCGGTTGTAGGTCTGTGGTGGTACCGTGGGTACCATAGTGGCAGAGCCTGCGGTACACCGTGAGTACCCTGGTGGTTGCAGAAGCCTGCGGTTTTCCGTGGGTATTACAGCGACCGTAGGACCTGCGGTCCATTGTGGGCCCCATGGGGACCGCAGCGGTCTGCTGCGACAGACCTTGTGGGGTGACGGACCGTCCCCCACTTAATTTTATTTTTTGTTTTAAATTTATATATATATATATATATATGTTTTTTTATTAAGTTTAATTTTAATTTAATTTAATTTTTATATTAATTAATAGTTATTTATAAGAAATATTAATATTTAATTGTTAATATTATTTATATTGATATTTATTAATTAGTAATAATGTTTAAATTTAATGTGTTTAATTGTTACTATTTAATTTAATTAGTTAAATGATTATATATATATATATATATACTGTTACATGCATATAATTGTGGGGTTAAAATATTGTGTTGTTTTGAATATTGATTTATTGGAAATACAATTAGTCGTGTGATTGTTTTCTTGATGAGTAAACTGCAGAACTTTTATTAAGTATATTTCGCTAGTGTTTTTATTTGCTCGGGGAAATTGAGTTGACCTTAGGGATTGGTTACCAGAGGCTTTTTGGGGTATTTTTGTGTTGCATAAGTTTTTTTGCTTCGATCCTTGTTCCCAACCTTGATTGTGAATTGATATTTTATGTTTATGCGTTCCCTTTAAGGTTATGTTGTGATCATCGTGTTATATGGAGGTTGCCTTGTATAACATGTGTTTTCTATTGCATGCATTGTGAGAGTTTTTATTACCTTGATCTTTATTGTCCAACCATGTTTTCAGTATTGAATTCATTTGAGTGTTGTGATCATTTGAGAGTACCTTTCTGATGTATATATTTAATTGAGAACCAAAAATTTCCTGTATGGGCAGGAGATAGATTTAAGAATTATGTTTACCATTATGATGTATTGATCTTTTAGCCTAGGGTAGGTTATCTAGGTGTATAGAGGGGAAGTGGCTTGAAATGGGTGCCAGGGCCCTAAAGTGGCTGCAATGATAACTCATTGTAATTAGTTTAATAAAAGATAACATAATAAATTTATTAGAGAAACATTAACAAGATAATTGTGATCCTCTCCCATGTCTTGAGTGCTAGTGCATGCTATGATGGAGTGTGATAAGATTCTTTCATAGTTAGGATCCTTTTCTATATGAAAGGATTACTGAGCCACATATGGTCCCTTGGGCACTGGGGTCTAGAGAGGCTACCAGGATAACTCAAGGATTAGATGTATGTGATGAAACTTCCCTATATGCATCTTAGGTTTCCTACATTTATCTAGTGCCTCTGGTAATGTGTAGAATCAGGTTATTGTGATAGAGAGCTTCTAGGATCTTCATGTTCATACCTAATTTTTATGCTCTTGCATATTATATCTTGTTGTATA
Source organism: Thuja plicata (assembly GCA_018584345.1). Lineage (NCBI taxonomy): Eukaryota > Viridiplantae > Streptophyta > Pinopsida > Cupressales > Cupressaceae > Thuja > Thuja plicata. The sequence goes on along the minus strand of MU225466.1, from coordinate 1,058,548 downwards.
CCTGTTTGTGTGTGGGCCTTGTGTTTATCTCTCCAACACGGTGGGGTGGACCTCAGGGTTCCATGTGGTCGGGTGGTAGTGATTATTTTTACCATTAAGATCCAACATTCTTGTTCATGCTTGGATGATCCTTGTTGTTGTTCTAGCTTCTTGTTCTTCTAGAGACTTGTTCTTTATCATGAGATGTATATATTGTATCTATCTGTATATTGGTTGACATCCATCTTGGAGATGTGATGTATTGTTATTCATTATTACATACACTACAAATTGTGCAGTGGATGATGATTCATTATGTATACCTTGGGTATCAGCTTAATATTTTCATGTTATTGCTTATGGTTGTTCTTCATAGATTAGTTAACATAAAATTAACTCTACATCATGGGACCCTTGATATTTTTAACTTTAATTTTTAACTTTATCATTATGTTTATCTTTTTTGTTCTTGCTTCCACATTTGTGTTGTGTAAACTTAATTTTTTTAAATTCTTTCAACTTAGTTGCATGTTCAGGTTAAATTCTCTTGTGTTCTCTAGTGGGGTGTTACAAATCTGCAACTGAAACATTCAAAATACCATCAAGTAGCAAAGATGGATAACACGATAGAGAATTGAAAACAAGAAATAAATGTCCTGTGTGATCAAAAATCATATGTACCCTGTCTTTCTATTATAACATCACAAAGTTTACATGGACCAAGAAATATTAAAAGAAAAAGATCAAGAGCAAGAAAAGTAAACAATAATCCAAGAGAGATAAATATGAGAAGATAGTTACCATAAGAAATGAAAAACTAATAGCATACACCAAAAGAGACAACAAGGAGACAAGAAGTTTTGAAAGGGGAAAAACAAAGAAAAACCCCTTGTGATATTAAGAATGAGGCAAAGCCTAGGAGAGAGAGAGAGAGAGAGAGAGAGAGAGAGAGAGAGAGAGAGAGAGAGTAGCTTATTTACAATAACTTCAAGAGTAGAAATGAGAAAGATGAGTATCTCTTAAATAAAGACGTGGAGAGGATTTACTAATTAACTCACCAATCTATGAATTCCAACATCTATTATAGGTGTTTGAAAAGTGGCAATATCCTCTTAAGGAGGATGAGCTAATTTCCTTAATAAAGAAATTACAAGAAATGACACATCCTTCCTCTTGGACTAGAGGACAAAATACGTTTAGGGATTCCATAAAATCTCCTAATTAAATAAATGTAGGATGCCTTGGTTTATCCTCAATTAAATAAATAAATACAACCAAGGAAATATTAAATATTCTAACACCCCCTTTTAATATTTTCTTGGGGAGTTTACATCAATGGGAATTAAACCCAAATTTTTACAATGAATTTGAACTACATCTTTACAATACAATTTTATTGTCTTCAATTTGAGATAAATCTAAGTTGGATGCATGGGTACAACTTGTACATTCATATTTTATAGAGCTAAGAGAAGTGGATTGTGCCTTGTGAATTTTCCATGATATGTCACCTGAATCAAAGAAGAGAAAGAAAAAAATCCACCAGTAGAGTTCCCATTATTGGGATCTACCCTAGATACAAATTAATACATCCTTATAATTTGCATCATAAAATAATTCAACTTTAAAGAATTTTTTAACTTTATAATAAGATTGATGAGGGTTAGAGATGAATCCATAAGCTCCCTACTAAAAGTCAAATCAAGCTAGCATGATATCAAGATATAACCACATGTTCCAAGTCCAAAATGAACAAACCAGGTACCATAAATATCATTTATCCTCTCATCTCAAAATAAACATACTAATGCACAAATGACCACATACAAGGCCAACTAATGAAATATGCATCAATATTGCATCAATCACATGGATATAGACAGTTTGCTAACAAGTCATCCTACTGCAAGTGAATGGGTGATCAATCCACAATCTGTATGACTCAAGATCTAAGAAATGAAGTATGCAAACTCATCATCCCATTAGTAATGCGCAATAGAGATATGAGAGAGAAGAATCCAAAATCTAGTAGAACATATGATTCAAACACCAAATCAACATTTGATTTGATTTTCCAAACATTTATACACTCATGTATCATAATCAAGGAACCATCAAGGAGATAAGAAACTAAACCAACATTAAGAGTAACTTTAACAAAAGATCTTGCTTTCGCTTCGTTGAGATGAATAGGGAATGGATAGCTCAAAATTAAGACCAAGTGAAGTTAATCAATCATTAAAAAAATTATTTTCATATGCTATATAATAATATGTTCTAAGGATTATGAGTGTTAAAAAACATATTGCCTTCAAATATATGAGAAATCCAAAAAAATTCAAGAAGGATTTCAAGAACATTATCCTCACTATGAGGGAAATAAAAAAGGATCAAGTTGATAAATATCAACTGAAGTAAGTGCATACTAGTCATTGGATGGAGGGAAACTCCATGGGTCCCAACAAAAAATAAGGTAACTATGAGTCAGGAATAACTGAAGGTTCCACCATAGTAAACGTTGAAAATAGGGAACCCTACACAACTTTCAAAAAAATGCAACTATGTGCATACGACTAGATGGTATGAAAACCATAAAACATGCAACTAAGTGCATATATATATATATATATATATATATATATATATATATAGAGAGAGAGAGAGAGAGAGAGAGAGAGAGAGAGAGAGGGTA
>MU225466.1:1030483-1048346 GCA_018584345.1 Thuja plicata | reverse complement strand
AACCCCAGGGAATCACATATAACTGCTGTGAAAAGAATTCTAAGATATTTGAAGAATACTGAGGAATTTGGCTTATGGTATAGAAGAGAAGGCAAATTTGAATTGAAAGTGTTTACCGACGCTGATTAGGCTGGAAATCTTGATTATCGAAAGAGCACAATTGGAGGAGCATTCTTTATGGGTGACAGACTTGTCACATGGATTAGCAAGAAACAAGGATGCATCTCCTAGTCTACTGCAGAAGTAGAATATGTTGCTGTTGCTACAAACTGCTCAAATATTGCATGGATCAAACAATTACTAGAAGGTATGCATATGAAGATCAAAGAACCAGTAGTTATTTATTGTGACAACACCAGTGCAATAAATATTTCCAGGAATCCAGTCATGCATGCAAAGACTAAACACATTGCCATCAAGTATCATTACTTAAGAGAACAAGTTCAAGAAAAAGAGGTTATACTTGAATATGTGCAATCAAAAGAAAAATTGGCTGATATCTTCACCAAGCCACTGCCCAAGGATACATTTGAGTACCTGAGAAAAAGACTAGGGGTCAACCCATGTCTAACAGTCAATAAAAGGACTGGATGCTTCATCAGCCATATATTATCAGAATATCATTCATGATTGATGCAAGCAGAAGCTGAACTTCAAAGCTACATCTATATACAGAAAGGTATATATAAGAAAGAACACCAGAGCAGATTGTTATATTGATGAAGGATAAGGGAAATTCAAGGAATATATTATGGATAGAAGACATTGTTTGACAACATGTTAGATATTTGTGAAAATATTTGTTTGGCATTAATGTCAAAGGGAGAGAATGTATTCATATTATCATCATATACTATTCATTATCAGATTACTCAAAATAGGGAGAGATCATATCCATAGGGAGAGAATTTTTGTATCAATATTGCGAACAAAAGAGAAAGACATCAAAGAAGCATAAAAGTCAAAGAGAAAAATTGACACTAACAGAGGTCACAACACATCAGAAGAAGAAACAGTAAAACTGCAAGAATCAAAGCTAAGCTTACACAGAGCTTACCGGTGGTCAGACATTTTATCAGTTATCAAAACAAATAGTTTGGTAATTTGATGAATTTCAACAATTGTATTTCATATTGTATTAGCAATAGTATAGTGTGATAATATAGCATGCTGCCATCAATGCCAAAGGGAGAGATTGATGACATGTAACTGATTGAATGTTTGACAATGTTAAGTTGAAGATGATGCAAGACATTAAATCAGTTTATGGTTTGTATTGTCATTGATGTCAACTTGATATATTCTATATGGTCATATACATAATGCCAAAGACTTCAAAGAACCAATGGAATAGAGGTTATGATTTTAGCAATGCATAAAAGTCAAGAATTCGCTAAGTGATAGACTACACCGACGGAGTGCACACCATCGGTAAAGACAGAGATAAAGTCACAGTGATACCCGATGAGTAGAAGACAGTGTTTCCTCATGAAGTAGAATCACAGGATGGTCGATGAGCTAAAAACAATGTTGCCTAATGAGAAAGATCCAATGATGCCCGATGGACGGAGATCCCGAAGCTAACTAAAGTTGCATCGATGGAATTGGCAGTTGTCATCGACGACGAATTGTATAATTGACTGACAGAATAGAGAGATCAGAAAATGATAAAATATCTAGTTGGTAGAGCTAAAGGATAGAATTAATTGGTTGTTTTGTTTGTTTTATTCAAACCGTAGTTAAGAAATTGATTTGTATAGCTGGCAAGAAGATAACTACGAGATAAATCAAGAGTTAAATCCATAAATCAATTTGGATGGATTGTTTTTCACGCCAAGAATCAAGAATCAAGAACCAAGAATTAAGGAATATAATGTCTATATAAGAGACAAGCATAATTCATTTCCGTATGCAATCAGATACATGGGGGAGTGAACTGATAGAAGATGCTGAAAAGAAACTAATGAAGGATAAACTTCATGCAGTCTCGATCAATCAAGCTAAGGGAGAGCTAAAGAATTCTACAGACACCGACGAACAAAAAAGCATAGCATCACAAAGTAGAAAGAGTTAAGTATAAAGGAATTGAACTGATACATTGATCAGAAAGATATTGTAAGTAAATAGATCTGAAAATCTGCAATTCAGTTGCATTAGAAACAGGTCATTTTGTTTCAGTTTAACCATTGAAGCATTGAGTCTCTTAACAGAGAAGAACTTAATAGTATTTTGTAATTGAGGTATATCCTAACAGATTACCAGAAGGTTGACTCATGATAGTAGCATCGGTCTTACCTAAAGCCTATTGGCAGTCGAAGAAGAAGGCTGATTCAAGGGTGGTAGTAAGATTAGCATAAAGCCTATTGACATTCAGGAGACTGATTCAAGGATGGTAGCATAGATGCCAGATACTTAGTGATAACCTATGTATAAAAATCCTCTAACAAGTTCACACTTAATAGTGCATTTGTAACCTTTAACAGGGTTGGCTCCTAACAGGGCTCACTTTAGAAGAGTGAAAATTTGGGGTACCGGTCCCAGTGGTTTTTCCCTTAACAGGGTTTCCACGTTAAAATTATTGTGTTATGTGTGTGTGGTTTATTAATTTAATGTTTTACATTTCACATAAGCATTTATGGATTGATTGGTATACTCAACATATTTACTGAGTATCGATAAATATAGTTTACTGCTTATCGATTATCAAGGAGAATAAGGATAGACAATGTAAACTGACAGACAGTTATTTGTTTCAAGTATTTCAAAGGCATACATCTTGTAGGGACTTAATAATTGGAGAAGTATTGATTGGTGGATTAAATTTTAAATAGGATAAATATTTGAGGCCACTGATTCACCCGCCCTCTCAGTTATTACTAACATAACATACCCGATATTATGTTGATTCGGGAAACTAAAATGTCTAATGAGAAGGTTGAAAGCTTAAATTTTTATAAAAATAGTATGGTTAGTAGAGGGAAGTCTAAAGGTTCTTCAGGAGACATTTCTACCTATTGGAATGGGGATGTGATTAAAGGTTATGTTCTTATGCAAGAAAATAACTTGGATTGCATCTGATTTCAACATATTAAAGATGGATCTACTTGGATTCTTACAAATATTTATGCTCCTAATGCTAAAAAAGGTAGGAATTTTTTTTGGAATAACCTTGAACAGATCAGAAAACTTTTTGTGAATGAATGTTGGATTATAATGAGAGATTTTAATACCCCATTGAAGGAAGATGAAAATTTTGGTGGTATGCAACCTAATCTAGACATCAGGCTTGACTTGATGAACGCCATTTCTAGTCAATCTCTGACTGATATTGATCTCTAGGGAGTTAAATTTAATTGGATCAACAGAAGAGAGGGCGATGAGCTTATTCAGGTGAGACTCGACATGGTCCTTATCTCTGATGATTGGTATCAAAACTATTATTATTCTCTGACTTCTTTTATTAGAATGGGGCTAGACCACTATCCTCTCTCTTTCATTGCTGATCCGATATCTAGGAGAAGGAATTTCCCCTTTAGATTTGAAAAATGTAGACTATTCATCATGATTTGACTCATAGAATAAGTGATTGGTGGAAAATCAGGATTGAAGGTACAACTATGTATAGGTTAACTAATAAACTCAGACATGTCAAGGATAACATTAGGAGATGGAGCAAAGAGTCTTTTGACAATATTATCTCCTCAAAGGCTGACATTCTTTTGGAACTGAAGGATATTTAGGATTCTATAAAAAAAGATAGCTATATGAGTATCCCAAAGGAGAAAGAGAGTGAAGTCTTAATTAAATATCATGATATTTTTCATAAAGAAGAAAATTTATGGAATCAAAGGGCTAGAAATGTTTGTCTTAAAGAAGGGGACATAAACTCTAAATTTTTTCACATGACAACCATTAAGCATAAAGCAGCTAACATAATCTCTAAACTCAAGGTGAATAATAGAATAATGGAGAAGGATTAGGAAATATCTAAGGAGGCTATGGATTTTTTCTCTAGATTTATTACTTAGGACACCTCACTGGATCAGAATAATCAACAAGAGATTTTGGAGAATATCCCTAAAATCCTCTCTAAAGCTGACAATCGGCTTCTCAATGCCATCCCCTCTAATGAAGAAATAAGGAAGCCTGTCTTTTCTTTTGAAGGTAGAAAATCCCTAGGTCCTGATGACTATCCTATATTTTTATTCTAGAAGTATTGGATCATTTTCAAAGAGGATGTCACGAGTGCCGTCAAATAATTTTTTGGTTCAAAGTGTATTTTAAAAGAAATCAATGGTACTTTCATTGCTCTTATCCCTAAAAAGACATGGGCTGATACTATGGACCTGTTTAGACCTACCAGTCTATGTAATTCCACATACAAGATAATATCTAAGGTTATTACCTCTAGGATCCTGATCCTACACCCCAAATTAATTTCTCAACAACAAACTAGCTTTGTTCCAGGCAGACAGATTCTAAACTTAATAATAACTGTTCATGAAAACATGAATTATTTGATAATGGCTAGAAAAGAAGGATTCATCTTGAAAATTGACCTCTCCAAGGCCTGTGATAGAGTGGACTTGGATTTTTTACAAAAAACTCTTAAGGATTTTGGTTTCAATCAAAATTGCATTAAGATTCTGATGCAGTTTGTCTCTTCAGCTACCTTTTTTTGTGCTGGTTAATGGATCCCCTACGCCTTTCTTAAAATATTCCATGGGTCTAAGGCAGGGAGACCCCCTCTCTCCTATTTTGTTTATCATTCTATATGAGTGTTTGGGGAGATATATTTCTAGCTTGGTTCAAAAAGGAGACCTTAAAGGTCTCAGACCTTCATCTTCTCACCAGGTATGCTCCCACCAACATTTTGTGGATGACTCTATCTTCATTGGTGAAGCTTCTATCTCTGAAGCCAGGAATATCAAAAAGGCTCTTAATACTTATGGGGATTCCACTGGTCAATTTATCAATTGGATCAAAAGTTCCCTTTATTTCATCAATCCTCCTGATTTCAGACAACAAAACATAAGTAGAATTCTAGGTTGTTAGATTGGTCAGATTCCTACCACTTACCTGGGCCTCCCCCTTGGTAGCAATCCTCCTAAAGATTTTTGGATCTCTATTGTTGAAAAAGTTCACAAGAAACTCACAGGGTGGAAAGGTGCCCTTCTCAATCAGGTTGGTAAAGTCCAATTATTGAAATCCTCTATTCAGAGTATTCCTCTTTATGATTTGAGCCTCTTCATAATCCCTAATAAATATGTTGAAGCTATTGAGAAAATCCAAAGAAATTTTCTTTGGTCAGGTGTTGAAAATAAAAACAGATTCATTCTGGTTTCTTGGGAAAAGGTATGCATGCCAAAATCTAAGGGGGGTCTTGGTCTCAGAAGTATAAACAATTTTAATGCTTCCCTTCTTGCTAATCTTGGTTGGAGGGGTTATAAATCAGAGGGAGAATGCAGTATCATATGGGACAATAAATATAAAATAAATTTACCTTCTCTCCAAAATTTATTATCTAATGAGGAGAATCATGAAGGTTTGTGCATTTGGAAGAATGCGAATAAAAACAAAGACCTTATCAGAAGGGGGGTTAGATGGAAAGTGGGAAAATGTGATAAGGTATATTTTTGGGAGAGTGTTTGGATGGGTGATTCTCCCTTATCTGATAATTCTCTCTAGGGAACTTATGCTACCCTTTTTAAGCTTAGTATAGGCTCCAAAGTTTCTGATTATTGGGATGGTGGTCAGTGGAAGGACCTCTCCTCTTTTGATCCATCTCTAAAAACTTTGAACACCGCCCTCAATTCTTTCATATTGAACATTATGGAAGATCAATTGATTTGGAAATTTACTACTGATGGAAACTTTACTGTGGCCTCCTCCTACAAACAAATTTTTGATTGTATTGAAGCTCCATTATGGGCCAAAGTTTGGATGAAAGGCCTGACCCCAAAATCAACATTTTCTTCTAGATGATACTTCAAAATAAGATCCCCACTATTGATAAACTCAAAAAGGGGTATGTGTTTTCCTAAAATTTGTATTATTTGTAGGAAGGAGGAAGAGTCTATGAAACACTTGTTCATTCATTGTCCCCTTGCTAGAGAAATTGAGTCTCTTCTTTTAAAGACCTTCAAGCTTGGTTGGGTTTTCCCTTGGGATGTTCAAAGTCTATTTTGTTCTTGGGGATCTTTGTGAATAAGGAGCTTAAAAGGATTTGGAAGTATGAGTTTCCCCACACTATATGGGCCATTTGGAAAGAGAGGAATGATAGAATTTTTAGAGAGGTTTCTACCCCTCCCAAAATCCTATTTGAAAAAACCAAGAGACTGTTTATTGAAAATTATAAAATTCGGGAAAGCTGCTTCAATACTAAGGTGGTGGGGGATATTAATATACTAAAAAATTGGAGAATTGAAGTTAAGAGTAATGACCAAAGTAATCCTAGAGAAGAAGCTACTTGGGAATGTTCCCCAAATGGGTAGATGAAGGTAAATTTTGAAGGGTCCTCTAAAGACAACCCAAGTAATGCATGGTGTGGTGTTGTTCTTCATGATGAAAAAGGCATCTATATGGCTATTAGGGCCATTCCTATAGGTATCCAAAACAATCATGTTGCAAAAGCCATATTGGCTTACTAAGGTCTTGTGCTTCTAAGGAGTTCAATTGTCAAAATATTTTGTTAGAAGGGGATTCTTTAAATATTGTCAAATGTTTTAATAATGTTTGTCATCCCTCTTGGATGATAGAGAACATTATGCAAGGTGCCAAGGAGATAATTAGAAATATGAAAAGGTGTATTATTACCCATGCCTATTATGAAGTGAATGGGGTTGCTGATTGGGCAGCCAACCAGGTTGGTAGAAATGATAGAATTTACAAATGGAAAGTTGAAGTGTATCTATCGTACGATATTAAATATTTAATTGTGAAGGAGCGTATCCACGGTAATCAAAGAATGGAAATGAAATTAATTAATGATGGGAAAGATGCCGAGATTTGTAAGGATTAATAATGAATCTATCATTCCCAACACAACCTGTCACTTTCATGATGCCACTTCTCAGTGATTATGGGTGTTATTAAAGAGTGTTCACACAAATAAAATTGAGGGTTTCAGTTCTAAGTGCACTGTGAAGAGCTACGATAAGATTGAGAGAAGTACAATGGGTGGTAACAAGAAGAGATACAAGCTGATGAGCTACAAAGAATGGAGACATAATGGCTAGGTCTGGAAAATTTTACAGAAAGGTGGTCTTACTGCTTACATGGAAAGGCTTCATGGGCATAATTCAACCATTGCAAAGTATTTTATAAAAAATTGGAAGAATGAGAAGATTTTCCTGGACAATCAGTGGATAGATGTCACTAAAGAGTTTATCACTGAGGCCACTGGTTTGTCAAAGGAGGGTACAAAATTCTACCATGAAAGAAGTGTCTTTGACAAAAATCCAAACAGATTTCCTGAGAATGACACCAAAATGACCAGAAAATTCAAACGGGTTGGTGGGTACCATAACCCCAAAAAAATTAGTCATCCTTCGCATTTCATTCTATATGTAGCTATCAGCTACATTAATTTGGATGGCAAGTTCTTCTAAGTCTATGGGCATCATTTTGTCATTATAAATCACTTTAGATATGATGAAAAAATCACTATTCCTTACTATCTCTTTATCTCTATGAGAAAGTATATGAGGAGTTTGCAAAAAGACCCTAATGGGGACCATGCTTCCCATCAAGGTCTCATGGTTTTAATTTACAACCTATTAAAATATAATAAATTTGACAAACCTTTCCTTAAGAGAAATGCGCCTGGTGATGAGGAAACATAGGATGAGGAGCCAGGTGATTAATTCTAGGAGGAAACTGAAGGTGACTCGATGGAAACTTTGGGGAACAATGCCAAAGGGAAAGGCAATTAGAAGGCCAGTACCTCTAATAAAACCAACAAAATAAGGAAAAGATAGAAGAGTCTGAGTCTGATTTTGAACTAGATGATGACAAAAAAAATGAGGAGGAGGAGAACCCTAAAGGGAAAAAGTGGAAAATCCCTCCCAAAAAGGAGAAGAACATAGATGCCAAGAATACCAAAGGTGGAAAAAATAAAAGAAGTATTTTCATATCCTCTAATGAGGAGGAGGAAATGTATGAAAGCCCCAGAAAAAATAAGAAAAAGAAGGGTACTAAAAATAAAAAAGAAATGGAAAGAAGAGGTGATGATACTAAAGATGACACCCAGAATGTTCAACATAATATGGATGAGACCAATCAAATTAGAAATAACAATGTTGGAAAAGACACCACCCTACCTGGTAACCAGAATGACAATGTGGACACCAACCAGGGCTAGGATGATGTTGGAAACAAAGGCCAAGGAGAGGTTCATATAGGGTAGGAACAAAAAGAGAGTATTCTAGCTTTTGGCTATTTCATAGTTAACATTGCGCAGGATACTGAGAAAATCAAGGTGGACCTAAAGGAGTAGGAAAAAATTTTCAACATGAGTGACAAACCCTTGGCTACCATCTTAGAAGATTGGATGGAAGTTGTACGTAAAGGTGAGTCTTTTGGGGACCTCAGCAGTAGTGTTCTCCAAACGGAAAAAGAAATTTAATGATTTGAGAAAGGAGGTCAAGGACAAAAACTATGAAGCCAGGATCTCCAAATTGGAGAGAAAAGTGGATAAGCTAGAAAGCACTCTGAAGAAAATTAGTGAGTAGAGTTTCCAAATCCTGAAGGCTTCTGTAGACCACAATAATATTCCGGTCACCAAAATGGAGAAAAATAGGGGCAACGATACCAAGGAGATTTAAAAAAGCACTGGACCTGGTAAAAGAACCCGCGCTAGCACTAGAAAGAAGGATGTTGATCTGGAGGATCTGAAGGCATCTACAAATAACATGGACCTCCTAGTCATCCATGCTAAAGAATTGATGAATACTTGCTAGCTATTTCCTTACTTTCTTTTTGCTGTCTTTTGTTGCTACTGTCTATGTTTTATTTGCTATATTTTTCTGCGTTTAGGGCCTAGGGCCTATGTTTCTTTAGGTTTTGTTGCACATTTATTCTTGTTTTGTAATGATTATCCTATGATTGCGTTGTAAAAAGGTTTCAGGTACCTTTCAAAACCTATTTTTACTTAATCAGAACATTATAATGAATAGTAAAATCATGACGAGATTGATTACCATTCTTCTTATTATAATGAGACTTTTGATTATTTTGATTCATAAGCTTCTTATCATTTTACTTTTTAAAACAATTTTTAGTCACATGACCATCTTTCCCACAATAAGTGCAATGGGTTTTTTTACTAGGACTATTCTTTTGATTATTATTGTTATTATTATTATTATTAAATGATCTAAAATGATTTTGATTTTGATTTTTAGACATAAATTCATGTTCATTAGACTTAAGAATATCAAATTGACTCAACTTTGCTTCCTCTTAACACAATAAAGTTTGAAAAACAATATAAGTTAATTGAGTAGCTAAAGTAGGAATAACAAGTGGAGAATGCACATTGGTAATAAACTCTTGAAACTGTCTAGGAAGACATTTCTTTAAAATGATATGAATTAAATAAATATCAGTTAAATTTACTCCTAAACTATGCAATTGACATCGAAGAAAATCAAATTTGAGTAAAATATTATGCATATATTTAAGGTTTTTATGCCTGAGATTCTTGAATTGATCTTGGAATTGAATCTTTCATGATTCACTTGGAATATTGTATGTGTTTTTTAGAATATCCCATGCTGCATGTGCTTCAGTACAATTAGAAATTAAAACATACAATTCAGGACTTAAGAAAATCCCAATGAGGCCAAGTGCCTCTTCGTTTTTAACATTCTAAGCATCAATATCAGCTTGAGGAGCAGTGGCAGATGAACCAGAAACAACATTAGTAGCAATATCTAACATGTGTTTAAAATGAAAGATGAAGGAAATATGAATTTTCCAGGCATGATAATTAGTATTATTCAATTTAATCTTAGGAATTAATGTAGACATGATTGTACAATACTTTCAAAAATAATGAATACAAATGTTATGATTAGACAATAACAACTAAGAAACAGTGATAAACAAACTTCAAATAATGCTAAAATGAAGTTTAACACAATGTTAATAAATATTTTGAATAGATTAAATAAACGTTAATTTTTTTTTTAAAATTTATGTGAAATCTTGGATTAAAACTATTAAACCAAAAAAATTCTTATTGAAAAACTATTGAAATGATATTAAAACTTAGGTTAAAAACTATATAAAGTTTTTTTAAAAAATAAATATTTAAAATGCTATATTAGACACAATTTAATGAACTATTGACAAACCAAATTATTTAAATGATTGATTAACTTATTTAAAAAAAGTAATTTAAATTTTTATTATTATTATAAAAGATTCAACCTTTTGAATGAAAAAATGTTCAAACTAATTATGAAGAAGAATGATTACGTGCATGAATAAACTAGAATATGGCAGAAACAACAATGATAAGACCGTTCTCGAGTGCCAGAGGGAAAAGAGAACATCCCAAACAAAAATATGCAAACCGAATGCAAAAGACCAATCCTTAGATTACATGGGAGTAACAAGGATTGCTGTATGCATAGGTTGGAGAAGCTGGATCAAGAAGCCAAAATAAGATAGAGTGGAGTGTATGACATGGAGTAGTTGGAGCGTTATGAGTGCTGGAGGTAGAACACAAAGATCTGCAACCAAGTGAAACACAACAGTTAAGAAAACACCAGTGAATGTTAATATTAGTATAATAAATTAAATACAGTAAAAAATGCTACAAAGCACAAAGAGAAAATGTACAGTCAAAGCTATCTAGGAAGGTAAGAGTAGTAAATGATATGCATGCAAATATTAACAGTTATGCAACCTATCAAAGTTAGGAGAGGGTGACACTAATATCCATAAAGTATTTCTATGAAAAACCGATGGTCTGAAAGAAGATTAGCAGTGAAAGACAATATAGAGGCTATTTCAGGCAGGGACATGACAACTCTAGAAACCTTGGTTAAAAATGCTGTGCAGAGAAAAATGCACTCGAAAGACAAATCCTCTATGACAACAAACATAATAGATCCAAGAAAGAATGTTTTGAATGAAACCTTATTAGTATACATTGGAAATATTAAGGAAGGATACCGATAGGCTATGGGTGGGAGAGGAGGGAGTATCTCTTAGAGAGATAGTTTTAGTGAGGACTAAAATGTTGGGGAGTTGAACGTAGGGATACAAGGTGAAACAAAACTTAATGTAGAGAGACATAGGGGGAATAAGCAAATTCCAAGGAAATGGAATAACATAGAGCCAAAACTAAAATATTTAAATAAGAGAATAGAGTGCAATCTATAGAGAAACGTTAGCAGAGATATTGTTATGAACAAACAAAAATATAAAAAACATCTGCAAAATATTAACCTGCAAATCAAACACAAAAAATAGAAGATGAAATATTAAATAAAGATGAATATTTGGAGTGCAACTATGAAATATTTTATGAAAGAGACAGAGATATAAATAAAAAATAGAGATATAACCAATGAAAAATAAAAAATAAGCCTACAAATAAAATAGAATTAGATAAACCTACAGAGGAAATGAGATAAATATTGATGACTAGAATCCCTGAAAAAACTTTATGAGATATACAGATAATACAATTGCATAGAAATGGAATAGAAACCTACAAGTACAATTTGAGACAAAAAAAAAACTTTAACCTTGTGGTTTCCCAACTGAGGTTAATTGTTTTAAAAAAATTGAATGAAAAGCAGTAAACTCTATGGTGGCAAGCCACCCAAAGAGGGTTAGAGAAAAAATAGAGATTGCAAAATCCTGCAAACACAAAAGTTAGAGAAATGAGATTTCAGACTTCTTTCTCTTCAAAAATTCTCCAAGCAAGGATGCTCCACAAAATGGAAACCTTCATCAAAATTTACTCAAAACAAGTATTAGTTACCAAGCTCCAATACCATGAAATAAAAAGATCAAGATAAAGGAAAGTAAACAATAATCCAAGAGAGATAAAGATGAGAAGATAGTTACCATAAGAAATGAAAAACTAAGAGCATAAACCAAAAGAGACAACAAGGAGATAACAAGTTTTGAAAGGGGAAAAGAAAAGAAAAATCCCTTATGATATTAAGAATGAGAGAGAGAGAGAGAGAGAGAGAGAGAGAGAGAGAGAGAGAAAGCTCATTTAAAATAACTTCAAAAGTAGCGATGAGAAATAGGAGCATCTCTTAAATAGAGATGAGGAGAGGAGCTACTAAGTAACTCACCAATCTATGAATGCCAACATCCATATTAGGTGTGTGAAAAGTCTCAATATTCTCTTAAGGAGGATGAGATAATTTCCTTAATAAAGGAATTAAAAGAATGACATGTCCTTCCTCTTGGACTAGAGGAAAAAATACATGTAGGGATTCCATAGAATTCCTTAATTTAATCTACCTCAAAACTGAATCAAGGAAATCTGCCTCAAAACTGAATCAAGAACAAGAAGTGAACCAAAAAAATAGTCTGGTCAAAGAACCACTGAGTAAGTCTCAGAATCAAAGAACTGGTAAGACTACAAAGATAAATATAGGGCGCAGGGATGCACAAAAGACATCAATGCATCATACAGTTATCTCAAATCATCTTAATATTGTCTGGAGGGGTAAAATAACCATGAGAAAACTCCCCCTCACTTCAATATCTAATAGAACTATTACAAAAAAGTGAGAGGAAAGACTCCTAGTATTTCTCTTAAAGCTTCAAATATGGCTTTGTAAAAATATAAGCTACCTATTCCTTTGTACTGAAATAATCCAAAATCACTTCATTTGCCAAAAACTTTTATCAAAGAAAGTGATATCCAATATCAATATGTTTTATGCGAGAATGTTGAACAAGATTTGTTGAGATATTTATAGCACTTGTGTTGTCACAAAAAAATAGGAATTAGATTAGAAACATTTACTTGTACATCTTTTAGAGTCTGATCCATCCAAAGAACTTGAGTACAAAAAAATACTGTTGCTATATAATCTACTTCAACAGTAGACAAGGTGACTAATTCCCATTTTTTTCTATTCCAAGCAACTAACCTACATCCTAAGAATAAATCACCTCTAGATGTTATTTTTTTTTCATCAATACCACCTGCCCAATCAACACCAGTATAGGCACTTAAAGTAAAATCATTATGCCTAGGATACCACAACCCATAATCAATAGTGCCTGATATATATTTTAAAATCCTCTTTACTGCATTTAATTGAGATAACTTTGGAGAAGATTGAAATCATGAAACCAAACACACTAAATGCATAATGTGAGGTCTAGTGGCTGCTAAGTACAAGAGGCTTCCAATCATATATCTGTACAAGGTATGATCTACACCAGGTTGGTCAACATATTTTTAAGTTTGAAACCTATTTCCATAGGTGTACTAACAAGTTTGCACCCATTCATTTTAAATTTATACAACATTTCTTTAGCATATTTAATTTGAGATATAAAAATGCCTTTCTCAAGTTGACTGAATTGTAACCCCAAAAATAAGGAGAGTTCTCATATCATTAACATTTCAAATTTATATGTCATTATTTGAGGAAATTCAAAAGACAAGTTAGAATCATTTTTGCCAAAGATAATATCATCTACAGAAACCACCACAACCAATATATTTTCTCCTTTTGTTTTTAAAATATAGGTTACTATCAACAACACCTTTTGTGAAACCCTGATCACATAAATGAGCATAAAGTTTATAATACAAAGCTACAGGAGATTTTTTAAAAATATATAAGGATTTTCTTAGTCTGTAAACATGTGTTTATTTTCCTTCACAAACAAATCCTTCAGGATGTTCCATGTAAACCTCTTCTACTAAATCACCATTCATAAATGCTATTTTTAGATATATTTGGTATACTTTAAAATTTTTATATACCGAATAGGCCAGAAAGATTCTTATTTCCTCAAGCCTAGCTATAGGTGCAAAGGTTTCATCAAATTTAATACCCTCAATCTTAGAGTATCCTTTACACATTATTATATCTTTATTTCTTACCACATTACCCTTATCATCAAGCTTATTTCTAAAAACCCATTTTGCACCAATTACGTTTTTATCTTTGGGTCTAGGGACAAGCTCCCAAGTTTTTTTTATGTTCAATATGATCTATTTATTCTTTCATTGGTTTGATCCAAAAATTAGCTTTACTAGCTTTAGTTTAGTTTTTAGGCTCAAATTGTGATATCAAACAGAAATGAACTTGCTCACTTTCATTATTTAGTCTTCTTCTAGTCTGAATACCTATTGTTTTTTCACCTATTATTTATTCTTGTGTGTGATTTTTCTGTAATAATTTTGAGGATCTTTTAGGAGTAGATCTAGTTGGTTCATTAGGAATATTTTTTTTAGTTTCTTCCTCTAATTTTAGTTCAATTTTAGGAGTTTGTACACTTTCTTGAGGTATTTCAACTTCCTATGTTGATATAGTGTTTAACTTTTCATCAACCTTAACATTAGTACTTTATACAACACATTTTAGTCTTTTATTATAATTTATAGGATTTGTTGTGAGTTGAGTAACCCAAAAGTATTCCTTCATCATATCAGGATTCAAAACTGCCAATGCTATCATCATCTCTTTTAATGTAACACTTATTAACAAAGATGTTAAAGTATCCTACATTTGGATTTCTACCATACCATAATTCATAAGGAGTGAATTTTGTATTCACTCTTAGATGAACTCTATTTAAAATGTAAACAACAATATGTACTATTTTTTTCCAGTAGGCATTAGAAAGCCTTGCATTCTGTAACATAGTTCTAGCCATTTCTTTAATAGTTCTATTATTTCTTTCTGCAACACAA
This sequence comes from Thuja plicata, assembly GCA_018584345.1. Classification (NCBI taxonomy): domain Eukaryota; kingdom Viridiplantae; phylum Streptophyta; class Pinopsida; order Cupressales; family Cupressaceae; genus Thuja; species Thuja plicata. The sequence continues at coordinate 1,033,432 of MU225466.1, read as the reverse complement.
TTTTGTTGTGGTGTTCTAGGTGTTGAGTACTATCTTTTAATACCATGATCTTCAAAATAATCACTGAATTCTCATGAGGTAAATTCCCCACCTTTATTTGATCGAGACATTTTAATTTTAGATCAAATTCATTTTCAAACATCTTCCTAAAATTTTTAAACCTATTAAAGGCCTCAAATTTATGTTTAAGAAATGTGACCCAAGTCATTCTTGTGTAGTTATCAATGAAAATCATACAATACTTCTCATTATTTAAAGTTTTTGTTCTTGTTGGACAACACAAATAAGTATAAACAAGCTGCAAAGGTTTAGTAATAGTATATTCCTTGGATTTGAAACTAGTCTTTTTTTGTTTACCTTCTTGGCATTCTTTGCAAATGTTATTATCTGGTTTTATAAAACTGACATATTTCTAATCTTTTGATTTTTACTGATCTTGATCAGATTAACATAGTTTATATTCCTAGTCTTCCATGCCAGAGTCGATACACAATTAAATGGAAACAAGTCTTCAAAATAATTTTAACCTTTATTTCTCCTACAAGATTAACTTCTGAATCAGAATTATTATCACTTTGTTTGGCTCTAGATTCACAAAGACTCCTTTGGATATCCATGAAGTACTCCCTAACTAGGAAACCCTAAGAGAAAAGGGTGTGACATTGATACCAATTGTTAAATTAAAATACCACTAAGAGGGGGGGGGGGGCAAATCTGTGGTAGAAAACAACAAATTGAACTTCAATTTTTACTATGAAAACCTAAGAAAAATATTCAATGAAATAATAAAGAGAACAAGATATGTAGGACACACACAAAGAATATGACACAAGTTTTGTCCTGAATGGAAACCCTCTAGGGAATAAAACCAATCTAATTTACTCACTGACTTATGTGAAGTATCCCTTTACAATTCCTCACTGGCTATACATATGTCTTAATGAATATGCTATCTCACTCATAGTATTTTCTCACTGCATCACTAGCTGTACATACATATGTCTCCCTGACTATGCTATCTCACTGATAGTCTTTTCTCAATGCCTCACTGATTTTATCTTATTACAATATCTGATTTTATATAGAGTTAGGACATCTAAAAAATAATGATAATCATAACTTCATAAAATACATTATTGAGTACATGTGAAACCCTATACTAAACAATGCATCATATCAAATTAAGGCCACTGCATTCTTCAACAAATATTTTTTCTTTTGAAACCAATGTGCACAATAAAATGCATAAACAATGAATGTTACATGAAAACCCAATATCTTTATTTATACACTAATAATATTCTCACTATCATTATTATATAACATTCCTCACTGATAAACTAAAATAGAACTGCAATTTAAAAATTGATTTGCAAGTTATCAAAACTATTTTTGCACATGTGTTTGATAATTATATCAAAAACGAATTGTCATGTTCAAATTAAGTTGTCTTCAAATATCACAAGTAATAACTAAAGTAGAGTAAATCTTAATCATAAGATAGTGTATAGTCTGAAAATGGAAGCACTTCCATTTTAGAATTGTTTAGCCTTTTGAGTAAGTGGTTTGGGGTCATGAAAAGCACCTTGACTGGGTTCCTGATCTTGACATGGCGTCCCCCTTTGTTCTGCCTTTCTGTCCACCATTTTTTGACCTGATTTCTGCATTCTGGGATATAGACCTGTGTTTCTAGGATTTAGGGACAGGGTTGACCTCCTAGGATAGGGTTGACCTTGACCTTGACCTAGGACAGGGTCGACCTCGGCCCTGACCTAGGATAGGGTCAACCTCAACCCTGTCCCAGGGTCCAAATCCTGGGAACTTTCAGTTTTCAGATGTTGGTCTTTGCAAAAGTTGTTTCCCGCTTCCAGGTCAACTGTTTCGGGTTTCAAAGCATTGATTCCTAAATTATATTTAATATAGGTCCTCTCCTAGGGGTAAATTCTTAAATGGTGATTTAATTATCCTATGTAGGCCTCCTTAGAAGATTGTTCCCTAGTTTCATATAAAAGGGAGCTTTCTCCTCTCATTTTCTCTAACAACGATCAAGCAATTGAAGTCTTCTAATCAAGCATCAAGAATCCTTATGAAGTGAAGTCCAAGCAAGAAATAAAGAAATATTTGAAGCAAGCATCCATAATTCTCTAGTATCCATTTGCATGAAGGAGATCCATTGGAGGGCATTGAAGGATTCAAGGCAAAAAAGTGCCCTTTTGGTGATCTCTCCATCCATCTTCTTCCAAAGCCCTTGTCAAGTTCAAGAATCCATTCAAGACTTGGTGTTGGAGATCTACAAGAAAGAGATTGAATACATCCTTCCATTCTACATTCCATATTTTGAAGCATACTTGTGGATCCACGGATTCAAATTTGCCACAAGGACATTACAAGCAAGGTGAATTTGAGTTTTGCTTTGTTATTCTTTATGTAATCTTCAATTACATATATTAAGGTTAATTCCAAAACTGGGGTTTGACCAAGGCAAACCCCTTTCCCCCAAAAAATAAACATTTTTCTTGTAGGTACAGGTTTGGGATTGTAGATCTGAGGCCAGATCTAGATACCCTTTTCAGATTTCTTTCAGATTGTGTGAATAGGGACACTTTCAGAGTTGAGCAGATTGAGTTGGAAAAAGTGGTATAGGGTCGACCTTTTTCATAAGATGACATCAAAATGGTAAAATATTTCTGGGTTTTGTTTGTCTCTATGTTCCGGTTCGATATCAACTGTCAAAATTTCTAGAAATAGTCTACAGATCTCAGAAAATAGCAATCTTTGATCTGCCATTTTGGAAGGTTGGTACTTTCTCCTATTCTTTTCAGTTATTGTCATTAATCATATTAATCAATCAATTTATAGAATTTAAGATCCCCTTTCTTGGTCTCTTTCCAAATAGTGGATTCATTTGTGTATTAACCCTTTGGGTTTGATCAAAATTGGATCTCCTAT
>MU225466.1:997146-1024566 GCA_018584345.1 Thuja plicata | reverse complement strand
CTCTTTCCAAATAGTGGATTCATTTGTGTATTAACCCTTTGGGTTTGATCAAAATTAGATCTCCTATTTGTGTATTTGAGGGTGAAAGAAAGGAGCATCTTATCTTCCCTTAATCACAATCACAATTTCAATATACAATCAATCAAATTCAAGTAAGTGTAAAATAGGGTTAAGGAAATCAACACAAATAACAATTAATAATTCAAATCTCCCCCTTTACCAAAACTTTTTCATCTTTACATCTCCTAAAACCCATTTTTCTCCTTTACATTTTGGTGACATCTATTTTTTATGTTACAGATAGTAACATGAGTTTTATCAAAGACAAAAACATGTTACACAACACATAACAACTCAAGAGTCCTTAGTTGACATAGAATGTCTCTTAATCTCCTGAAACCACAAATATCACAATGTAACTGACATTTCTAACCCAAGAACCCCTTGACTGAAGTTGAGATGATGAATGAACAACATATACAAACTGGGGTTAGACAGAAACCCTTGATAACAAGAAACTCAAGAATTTTGAGCAAAGGGATAAACAAATATATTTAAAACTAGTGTTGATATGACTATTTTGTTTGAAAGATAATCAACATGACTGCAACATAAACACACTAGGGTTTAAGAGAATAATCTTCTTTGAAAGATACAAAAAAAGAATGAAATTTACATGAAACCCTACTTAGGTTTTATTAAACCCTTGACTAAAGTCTTTAATTTTGGTACTGTTGACGGGGTTTTGCTGACCGGGTCCGCCAATGGTCATAAGTTGTCACCGGGTTTCAAGGAAATCAGCCAACTCCGCCTGCAAAGGTTGTCCAGGGGAAATAAATCCTCCAGGTCTTCAAGCACCTAGGTTTCGGGTCACGACGGCGCGGGGCTTGGTTGGGAGAGGTGACTATTTTTGAGGGGGATAGCTGGTTTCTTCAACTCATCTTCTCTGGAGATTCGATCAAGGTGAGATTTTCCCGAGTGTTCTATACTTAACAAATAAAGTGAAAAGATCTTGCAGGGTTAGAAGTATTTCATCTAACTACAGTCATGCTAAAATGTCCGGAACATCGATAATACTCTGATAAACTACACTAAATACCGAAGAAACACATAACCATCAGCTAGCATTTTAGCAGTAGTGGGAATAAAGAGGTTGTTAATCTACTTTAACATATAAGAGTAGAAGACATAAAGGACATCAAAACATGAAATACCATTAACTCAGAAGCAGGAATGCCAACAACATCATTGCCACGAATTCTTCCTTCTTTATTAATGTTCCTTCCAGCAAGCACTGGTGTGCGATACAATGGCGGCTCCAGGGGAGCATCTAACTATTGAGAACAGAACAATGGAGCATTGAGCTCTGTAACTAAAATGATAAATTACTTCTGCTATTGCTATGGACAACAAAATCATCAATTTCACCAACCCTTGGAAATGGGCCGATCTGCCTATTTATAAAACTCTCCTCTAACCCTAACCCTATTTACATCATGTTCTAATAAAATACAATATCCGGGGGCTGGTACTACCTGTGCCACCCTACAAAAAGACCTGGAGATGGAATAGGTCTGTCATGTCAGAAGAATAAAATAACAATATACATCAGAAGAATCAGTCTCGGGAAGAGAATCGGAAAGGAGAAAGAAGGAAATAGGTCTCTCAGGGACCGAGGCTACATGCCTCATAAATGGGAAATGCAGCGCCCTGTCTCCAATGTGCAAGATGTACCCCTAAGCGACGCCTCAAGAAGACCACCCTGTCAGAAGACCAACTTACAAGAAGACGCCCTTTGATGTTGCCAACTACCCTTTGACAGCCTTTATTAACCACTTCTGAAAGTGATTGGTCAGACTCGGGGACCAGGACACGAATCACTTTGAAGAATACAAAATTTTTGGATCCGGGACTCCGGGATCCAGGAACTTGCGCCCCAAAAGAATAAAGAATACTCAGAATAAAGAATGCTCAACACTTGAGTTCTCCCCGGCCCCCGGAGAAAGCTCAAGTTTGCTTATTATCGTTGAAGGCCTGGAGGAGGTGAGAAATGCCATCCTCATCTATCTCTTTTAGGCTGGCCCTTCTATGCCTGGCCACTTCAACTTGTTCCCCCAGGTCTGGAACATTTCCTTTAAATTCTTCTGCCATCCTCACAGCATCGTGACCCTTAAGTATCATCTTGGTTAGTTTCACCATCTGGGCCCCATCTATCCCCTCTAGGGATTGGTACCGAGATTTCATTATTTCATCAAAACTCCCCAAAACTGAATCTTCGGGGGTATAAGTATCTGTACTACGGGGATCAGCCCTAGAAGCCTTTATCAAAAAAGACTTATATAAATTAGAAGAATATTTCATAGTATTTACCTTTTCTTGTAAGGACTCTACCAGTTGCTTGGTTACCTCCAATGTGAGGTCAAGTCTGGAGTGCTGAGTTCTTACAAAATCAAATAATTCCTCACCCAGAATTCTGGATTCAGAAATTATATCTTCTCCCAAGGTGAGGAGCTCTTCGAGCTCCACCTTCCATGCTTGGTAATTTTTAGTGTCACTCTCCCACTACTCAATAAGCACTTCTTCCTGGTGAATAACCTTCCTGGCCATGTATAAATCTGGGAGAGTGGACGCCAAGAAACACCGGGTGTTTCCTATCTACAGGGCGATCCATTCGTCTACTGCTTGGGCCTTCTTTTTCATTACTCACAGGGAGTCTATGTCACTCTGCGGTAATTCTTCTAAGGTGGAGGCCTCTGGAGGGGTGGAATTGATGGGTCTGGCCAACTCAGTAAGAAATTCCATAAGGTTTTCATTCTTTTCTTTTTCAGCTTTGAGCCTCTGGGCCTCCTTTTCGTATCAGGCTTCTACTGCCCTTGTTGCCTCCTTAAGCAAGTCTACCTCACCTTGCTTTCCTCTTTTGCCTAGGGACACCTCTGCAACATTGTAATCTGTGGGATCTGTAGTTGCCTCATCAATGTTTGGGGGAGGTGTTTCCACAATGGCAACTGTTTCTCTGCCCGTCCCAGTTTGCAAAGTATGAACTATCTTGGATTTCTTCGTCTTTGGCGGAGCCTGAACTTGGGCCATCATCTCGGCTAGGGAGAGAGGAATTATTGGAGTGGACTTAGATTTTCTCTTTTTACTTTCTACCAGCCACTAAGGTGGGAGAGGTGGCCTTCCTACCAGAATTTGTTCTCCTGATTCTTTCCCAGTGTCCTGTGGCTGTTGCTCCTCTTCAACGTGGACTTCATCCGTCTCTCTCCCTGCCTCAACTTATGCAACAATGTCCATTTTAACCTCCATCTCCTCAGCCGGGTCCTGTATGTCAATCGCTGGATTTGGACCCTGGTAGGCTTCCTCGGGGATTTCTTCTTCAAGATTCTCTTCTTCTTCTTGTTCTACTTCTTTTTCTTGTTCTTCTTGTTCTTCTTCTGCCAGGGTTTCTTCTTCTGTTGGCAGTAGGGGAGGTATTGGGCCAAGATTTAGAGTTTGGGCCACTGTGATAACCTGCCTGAAGGTTGCCCCTGGGAGTGGCCCTTGGAACATGGCGGCTGGGTTTACGGTTATTCCTGGAGGTCCGGTTCCCCCAGTGGGTGCCATTTGTTCACTTGGATTTAGTTGGTCCACTCCCGGACCTTGCATCTCTTGAGCCCCAGAGATAATCTCTGGTTCTGGCTCTTTTTCTTCTGCTTCCTGCTCTTGTTCTTGTGCAGGTTCCTGTTCCAAGTCTTTTGGGTTTGTAGCCTCCTGTTCTTTCTCTGGGAATTTTGTCCCTGCTTGTGTATCATCCCCCTACAAATTATCGAACTCATCGGCTGCAAATACATCAAATTCTTCTTCTTGAGGGGGACTGGCCGGGACCTCTGTAGGTTTTGCTTCTTTCTCTGGTTCCGGGGAACTGGAAGAAATGATCTCTATTTCCCAGGGGAGGGATGTCTCTGGCACTGGTACCAGCTCTGCTTTGACCTACTTGATGTGCTTCCTCTTCCTCTGGGTAACCAAAGGTGGCCCTGCATCGGCTATTGCCGCCGCTTCCATGGGATCCACCCCTGTTGCCTTGACCATTAGGGCTGCCAGCGATGGGGAGGAAGGGGGACGAATTGGTCCAGCCATGAGCGGGGGAGTGGGAAGCCTTGTTATTAACTACTCCCTCATCTGCTAGGAGGCTGCCATAGGCTGCTTGATCTATTCTTGTATCAGGACTTCCTACGCGGAGGGGGTTGTAGCTATTCTCTTTCCTTTATTTGCGCCCTGCGAAGAAGTCTCGGCCCCCGGGGCCAATCTTGGTACCGGCTGTAGTAATAATTTTGGCGCCGGTCGGGGAGCTTGATGCATACTCCCGGGGCACACCCATTTGAAATAGGCATGACTTCGCTCGACCACCTCCCGAGTGAAGTCCTCAATCGTGGGCCCCTCCTGGGTGGCCTAATCCATTTCCGGTAGTGCCGTTTTATCGATCCCCTTTTCTTTGTACTGGGGATCTATGGTGGGGGCGGCATCAGAGAACCCCGAAGGGAATCTCCAAAGCTTTAGTTCCTACATCATTCCGGCTGTCATTCTGATATAGTGTCTGCTCCACACATCCACATCATCCTGGCAATCAGCCCAAAAGTCCTCCATGTGTATTTGATGGGGCTCTGAAGTCCAGGGCATTGCCGTTTCTATCTTCCCATGCAGATTGAAGTTTTTCCGCACCAGATAGAATTCCTGCAAGTTATAACCTTTAAGCTCATTGTCTGCCTCCTTCACGGTGGTTAGACTGCAGGTGTAGTTCCCACAGGTGATTGGGAACGGGATGTTGGGGACCTTCTTGAGGGCAAAGAAGTTGTGCAACTCCATCATTTTCCAGCAGTATTCCAACAGCACAATCTTGTCCCCGCAATGCCTGGGCAACAAGTAGGGTTTTTTGGAGAAGCCGACGATCCTAATGTATGTATGCTGCTGGAACTGAATATAGTAGTGCCCATAACTACTAACTAGCTTCATCGCCTCAGTGGATAGGCGATATCCGGCATCCCAGGTGGGTGTAAGCAAGTGGTAGTAAACAAATGCATCATTCACCTGACAAAAACTGGGGAAGCTGGCCTCCCATTGAATTTGTAGGAAATGGTCCCATGGTGCCTTTTGTTCTGGGCCAATCCGGAGCACGCCGTATGTAAGTAGGCCGTTGGAGTGGGGCCTCTACTGTACTAGGGCCCAGAAAATGTAATAAGACATATATAACTTCTTCTTCTTATCCACCTGGAGGAACTAGGAGTTGACATGATTAGAGATTATTGCGGCCCAGTCGAAGAATTCTCCCTTGGTGGAGATGCCGAGAAGGAAATAGTACATCCATTTGGAAAAATCTTGGGCAGCGGGCTGCCCAAATACCTGGGCCAATGCTATTATCCCCATCTGGATGCTCTCCTTGAATTCAGAGCGGGGGATTTCTATCCTCATCCTCTTTGGGTCCTTCTTTGGGGCCTTAAGCCAGTGGGTATTCATGTACACCCGGGCATCATCCTCTAGTTGAGTATACTGGTCCAAGGCATCAGCCTTAGTAACTACTATGGCTCTGTCGAATTATGGGATTCCCAATCCCGCCCGGAATGTGTCTGGGTCAAGGGATACCAGCGAAGTGGGGTATCCTGTGGGTTTAGTGGCCGCAAGCGTGACAGCCTAAATGAAGGAGTTGTAGTTGGCAGCTAGTGTTAAGATGAGCTCCAGAGACTGCACAGAGCATGGGAAGCAAGCTGCCCAGAGGATCCCAGAACCTCCGATGTTGATCGCTAATTGATCCCCAGCTTGTCGCTGGATGTGCATTACTTTCAGCAAGGCCTGCATCTCTGCCCATGTTCTGACGCTGGTGTTCATTATAAGTTTAACCTTGGACTCAATCTTTAAGCCCGTAATGACATTGTTCTGTATGAACTTCATGGTGAGGGGAAGTTTCTCCAGGGCCCTCTCCATCTTGGATCTTATAGCTTCCCTAGTTTCTATCGCTGTTGGTAGTTTTGGACTTCTGGGAGGAGACGATGCGGATGCTTCTGACATGTTTGGAAGATGAAGTCCGGGAACCTGCAAGGCAAAGCGACCGTCAGAATATATATATATTTTTATCAAAATAAAATAGTTACTCCGGGGTCTGGAGACCTTACCACCACGACGTTTGCTTTCCTGAAAAGTTAGCATCATGCAAAGGTAACCAAAAAGAAAAACACATCGTGAACTTAGGATCTTCATCATACATCCGGGTCTGGGAAATTTTATCGGGGTCTGGGAAATTTTATCGCACTTAGCAAAGATGTGGGATGGATGGTGGTAAGAGGCCAGAAGCCTGAAGAAGTGACTGTTAGCAAGGATGTGTGAAAAGGCAAGTTGTCAAACCTACGTGGACACCATGTGCGTTGGCATTAAATGGATGCGATGGTGATGACGGTGGAGCCAACTGTTCGAATGCGCGAAAAGGGAAAGCCACTTGGTTGGAATTGATTGCACACATGGGACGTAAATGAGGTTCTAACAGACTTCATGGAGGAGAGAGAGAACTGCCTGTTTGAAACCAGTGGGGAGCCAAGTTCCAAACAGGTGGTTTTCTGCCTCAAAGCGAGCTTGGAGGCGGAAAACCAGAAGTAGAGGTGACCCGACCAGCTTGTTTAGCCACCTGGAAGGATATACATAGAGCCAAAGGATATATACACAAAAATAGGGAGATATACAAAGACTATACTACATCTATATACATATATACCTGAATATACAATGTGGGACGACACCCGCGGGAAAACCAGACAAGGCAGGAACATATATACAACTCATCTACATATTTACACTATTTACAGAAACAACTTCTGCATAGAGGGTGGACAACCCTCTGGCAGAGCCGACCCACCAACGGGCGGCAAAACAAAAAGACAACGGACCAGACAAGACAAAAAAGCAAAACAAAACTAGATGAACGAAAGCAAGACAAAAACCAAAGAAAACCAGAGAAACAGGAAAATAGGAACACCAACCTGAGAACGCAGAAGGAAGAGAAAAGGAAGGGCTACCGCAAGAGCTTTGTAATAGTTTGAGTTGTCAAATCGGTCAGAATCACCACCACGAAGCACTTGCACCTACCTAAGAACAACTGAAAATTGTTAAGCGTTGATTACCATAAACTTCCTGCAAATGCTTTGTTAATCGCTTTGAAATCGCTCTTTGATTCGCTCTAAGTGCTTGAAGGTTTTAATCATGTAAATGTGAAAGTGATAGATAATTTCTATTTATACCCGCGGTAAAAAGGTAATCCTCCTCCTTCCGGTGATCTCTGGACAAGCAAAACCTCCAGACTCCGGGCCCCGGGATCCCTCGAGATAATATCCTTAAGAACATCACGACAAAGAATCCCAGAGTCCAGAATCCGGTTCCCAACAAAAAGGAAACCTCCGGGACCAGAGTCCGGGAGACGAAAAGAAAACAAACAAGATGCAACGCCGGGGAAGAAAACCCCGGAGAAAGAAAAACAAGAAGGGAAAGAAAGACAAAGGCAAAACCGCAAGCAAAAGCAAACAAAAGCAGAAAGGGGGACCCAACATTTTGCACACAAAATGTAGGGATGGGGATGCAGGGAATAATAGGTACTAACATTAATCCCATACACAATGAATCATCATAAACTTGTTACCCAAAGTCGACAAACTCTAATGTAGAGTTTAAGAAAGTAAAGAAAGATTTCACTAAACAAAACAAGAAATAACTTTATTTAAACCCTTAAAACACTTAACAAAGATAAACAAAAAGGATGGAGTGATCAAATGACTAACCAATACCCTTAGACAAGTTTCTTCAAACATGGATAGAAAAAAATTAACAAAGAAACAAGGAAATATATCACCTATTTAAGAACAAACTGTAACTTCCTCCTCAAGATCCCACATACCCTACTCACAAATCTCCTTCTCAACATTTCAAAATATTTTCTCAACCATAAACTATCAAAGCATTCTATAATTTTTCTTCCACCAAAAAATTCCTTCCAAACTGTCATGGTAAATCAAACCTGTGCCCTAGCTTGAGTTGTGTCCTAGCTCATTCAAGCTTTGAGTTCTTAACAAAATTATAATTACAAAATGCTTTTAAAACTTGCATGCTGAGAACAATGTGTTACAAAGTACAGGCCGATACTAATGGCATGTATTTTTTTGCCTTGAATTTTATTTATGCTCACATAAAATAGAAGCCCTTTTCACAACCTTAGCACCACTTGGTGCTAAGTGTTGTGTTATAAAACACTTTAAAAACATCAAGTTTATAGTCATCTAGGCAAGACCAACCCAAAGGCTTTCCCTTACCTTTGAAAAATATTATGACATCAAACCACTCAGAGTGACTAAGGAAAATTTTAATTTGCAATTTAACTTGAGCATGTAAACTGACTTCAAATGCAAGAGCATGTAGATCACATTGAGCATTACATAATCGGACTGTGATTTAGGTATTAGAGATTTCATTGGATCACATAATCTGACTGTCAAACTGTGATCATACTAATTATATATCTGATCCAAACTATTTTATTTAGGTATCAAACTAAATGTATCAAATACATCAACACATTTATCAAGTGTGAAGTCAATATCATGTAATATACAAGTGAAGTATGTACCAAACAAAACTGATCATTGCCATTGAATTGATCAAACCAAATATCATTAAATGCCAATTGAGAATTCTTGACAAGTTAGTGTTTGGGCATCAAGGACAACACAAGGAGAGGGGAAACATTCATCATGGTACTTACCCAAGCACCATCAAAATGGTTTTTACTAAAGGCCAAATATATATTTTAATTCATAATTTTTTTGATGTCACACAAGATGTATGTTTGTTAGGTTTTCATCAATGTGACTTTTATTTTGGTTTTTGATTTTTGATTTTTCAAAATTTTAATATATTTTTTTTGAAGGGGATTCTCCGAGGGTCATGTATAGTACTTATGAAAGTGAATATTATTGATGGGCTCAAAAATAAATTCAACTTTAGGAGCAGAAAGGTAACATTCATTCAATACATATGTTATAGTGATGATGTAAGGACCCAACCAATTATTCTCAAACTTTATTGGCTTCTCTCTATCCAACTGATTTTTTTGATTTTCTTGGAGAACTAAGTCACCAATGTCAAAGTATTTGAGCTCAAAATCTCTTTTTTTAGATATGGCAAAGACAATTTTGATAGGATTGGAGATGGACTAGTGTAGTCTAATGTCTTTCATACAATAACTCTAGCTCATGCAGTCTCGAAAATCAATATTCTAAATCATCAATAAAGCACAACATGGAGGCCCTCAATAGTGGTAACTCAACCTCAATAGGAAGGATGAATTTGGAACCAAAAACCAGGGAATAAGGTGTATAATCTATTAGAGTGCTGATACTTGTGTAATAATCCCATTAGGCTAGGTTTAATTGGATGTTCCAATCTCAACCAACATCATTAGGAGCATTCTTTAGGATTTTCATGATGGTTTTACTAGACAACTCAAATTGACAATTGCTCTATGGGTAGTAGGGTTGAAAAGAAAACTTATTTCTTGAAAGGAGGCTCATTATCTATCATTATAGAAAGGGAACACCACATAAATATATGATGTAGTTATGGATAAACTTTGCAATTTGTTTTCTAGTAATGTGTGTTAAAGGAATGGCTTCAATTCACTTTGCAAAATACTTAGTGCAATGATAATGAACTTATAGCCATTTGTAGAGGTGGGATGGATCTTTCCTACAATTTTCAATCCCTATTGGGATAAGGGACAAAAATAATTAAAAGACAAATCTCTTTTATTGGTGCATGAATAAGGTCTTTGTGAATCTAAAATTGATGATATTTCTTAACAAAGCGATAAGAATCTCATTCCATAGTGGGCCAATAATATCTAGTTCTCATGAAATTTTTGGTTAAGGTTGGACCACTAGAATTATTTTTGCATATAACATTATGTACTTCATGTAAACTCATCTGTGTTTCTTCAAGGTCAAGACATCTGAGAAGTAGACTATCAAAATAGTGTATGACTGATGATAACATATTGGGAGGCTAGTCATATAAAGGTCAAGCCTGTTGGGTTTTTACCAAGTTAGGGAGAGAACATGGTCATGAAGATAATTGTAGATGTATTTGTACTAGGGTGAATCAAGACCAAGAATTTAACACACAAGCTTAGACTTAGGAACATCTAAAGTGGGAATCAAATTTGTTTTACCAAGAACTCACATTGCTATGTATTATGAGGCATGTCAAGTAGAGATCCAATGGTAGCCATGACATCAATTGATTTGTTTAAAATTATAGGGACCTACTAAAAAATGATAATATCTAAGTATTGTTTAAAGTCATCAACCATTCTCTTTTAAGGCACAATTTTCCAATCTTTTGTCTCATAGTCATCATCAACATGATATATGAGCAACTAGAAATCACTATATACATGAAGATTTTTAAATTTTCATTTGGTACCTATCCTAAGTTATGTAATCAAAGCCTCATATTTAGAAATATTGTTTGTACATGGAAAGCCAAATTGTAGGAATTAGGAATTTCTTCCCCTTGTGGTGTGATGAAAAGAATGCTATCTTCTAAGCCATGTTGGGTAAAGGACTCATAAAAATACACTTTCCACTCTGTTGTTGTTAACTTTGTGAATACTAATTCATTAGGTAAATATGATATAAGAGGATTATTTTCTATTGTGGGAGTGTTAGCTTGATATTATATTCTTTGTCCCTTTATTTCCTTTCAACCAACATATTCAATTTTAAATTTTTCTCAGGATCATCACTCACTTTTCCAATCTACAATGGAGATATGCTTTGTTAAGGAGATATCTTTAGGGGATCTATTATCACTATGAGCTCAGTTTGATTATTTAGCGTGGAATCTTGAAGATTTTGTGAATTAAAGACAATAAAAATACATGCAAGCTCAATATGAGTGTAATTAAGCTCATACCCACTAGTGTAGGATCATATAATACACAAATCTCTTTTCCTTCTTTATTGTGTTGTTTAAGTAGAGTTCCCAGTGGTAATGTCATAGATGATATGTATAGAATCAAAATTTTTCCTTTAATAGGTGGCATTGAGACCAATGACAATAACATATAATCCTTAAGTGGTTGAAAATATTGTTGACACTGGTTAGTCCATTCGAATGGAACACCCTTGTGAAACAAATATTGGAAAGGGTGACATTTATTTCCTAATTATGCAAGAATTTGTAGATGGATTGTAGCTTCCACTATAACCTACGTAATTGATGGTGGGGGAATATCTATGATAACTTAATACCACTATAGTAAGAAATATATCCAAGGAGTTTAAAAGAAGTGACTCCAAAGACACATTTATTAAGATTTAATATAACTATATAGTATTCCAACCTAGTGAAGATCAAACTAAAACAAGTGGTGAGAATCAACTAATTCTCACCAACACACCTCATAGAGATGAGGAGACAGAAAATGCAAGTCCTCAACATATTTCTCTGGACAATACTAAAATTGATAATGAGCCTATTAACGTAGACACAATCATGGATGATATTATCCAAGATATCACTAACTATGACTCTGACAAAGATCTGAAGAAGAAAGATGATGTCATATTTAAAACACTTAAGGATCAAGAATAACAACAAAGATTGAAGATATCATATCATACAATAACTAATATTGTTGATGAGAAAGCACAAGACACTTCAGCCCTGGACTCAAAGGAACCAGACCCTGCAAAATAGACACAAAAAGAAGAGGATGTCACTACTGACAAGGCTCAAACTGATGAGTAGGACACCACTAATGACAAAGCCCAAGATACAACTCAAAGTAACATGCCTTTCTTAATGAAGGCAATAAACATACTAGAGGGCAATGATGGATCTACTGAAAAGGAAACAAGAACACCCAAGGAAAAGGGTGATGGAGAAGATAAAGAAACCACTGATACAAATACATAGCAAGCTACAACCAATGATCAGAAAGATACTTATACTGATCAGAATAAGAAGAAAATTAAAAAGGAAATAGGGGAAAAACCAATAGAGAAAGGTGAAGAAGAAAAGAAGGATGAGCTAGAGAATAAATTAGAAGCACATTCTGCAGAAACACCCAAAGTTAATGAAGAGACGTCTTCACATAACTAAAAATTGCCACCTGAGTAGAAGACACAAGACACATCTTCTACAAAGCCTTCACCAGTAATTTAGAGAGAAAAAATGAACTAGCTATGGTAGTTCATACATATGCATCTCCTCAAATCTCAAAGAAGAAGAAAGGAAAGAATAAGAATCCAGTAACTCTGGATGAAATAATTGAGATTTCAGTCTATGATCCAAGAACATTAGATCCAACTGCATTGAAAAAATATGCTAAGCTCTATGAGAGAAAATCTATTCAAGACAAATTGAAGAGAGCAACAAAAGAGGCCAAGGTACTAGAAGTAGAAAGAGGAATACTTCAACAGATTGTACCTGATATAGATATTGATAAAAAATCTCCAATGCTTGATCAACTGGTCATCCTCAGAGATACAATAAAATCTTAGAATATTGATGCTGAGAAGGTTATGGAAGAGAGACTTGAACAAAATTATGAGTTCAAGCTAGCTGAGAAAATAAGCCAGGAAGTGGCACTGAAAAAGGTCAAGCTATCTGAATTAGTAAGTATAATTGATCCAATTATATCATAATATATCACCTTAATACATAAATTGTGCACTTTAGATCAACTCACTCAGGAGTATACCGACAAGATAGCAAAAATTGATGCTAATCTTCAGTCCAGTGCACAAAGTCTCACCAACACTGAAGAAGCACTTAAATTGCATAATGAACAAATCATACAAGCTAGGAAATAGACACGACATACAGTTTGCAGAGATGAAGTACATAGATGAGGTCAATGAGCTCCAAGCTAAGATTTTATCGACACTTACACTCCTGCAACAAAATATGACACAGGCAAATACACTAATTCCCACCCCAGAAATGTCTTTCCTAGACAACATTTATGATATGCACGCAAGGCTAGAGCTACAACACATGGCACTAGAATAGCTGAAAGAACAATGGGAGAAAATGATTGAAGATATCAAAAAAACCCATTCTAACATATTTGACACATTGTAATTTACACATTTTTGTCACAATTTTGGCATATTATAAGTTGTACATTTTTGTCATTAGTATCAAAGAAAGGGGGAATTTGATATGTTCATTCACCTCAGTTAAAAGGAGGAAATAATATGTATAGTAAAAGAAAGGGGAAATAATGTACATACAAAGAATGGATAGTATACATGTACATATACATACACTATACCGATGCATACAGTCAGGGGGAGTCACATGATGACAAGGATAAAGACATGGTGTACATACCAAACACTTTAGTATTATGCACATATCAGTTTTTGATACTAATGTCAAAGGGGGAGATTGAAGGCATTATATTTTTCCATTAGTATACTTAGAGAAAAACATGATTTGCATTATCGGTTTTAACAACACTGATAGACAGGGCACTGCACTACCCAACAACAAGGCTACCCAACAAACATTGATTAAGTGTTATCCAATGACAAAAAGGTAAAGGAAACCTGACGAGTAACAATAGTGCAACCCGATAGAACAAGAAAAGAGAGGAACCCAAAAGACAAAGGGAACCCAATGAACAGTTCAACAAAGGAACGCTGACAAACTTCAAGTTCAAACTGACGGCCAAGAATCGACAGTTAGTTACATCCCACAAAAAGTGGAAATGACTTTCCACATTAGATAAATCACTGAAGTTGTATTTATATCTTCTTGATTTGCTTTTAAATCAATTATGTGCAGAGGAAGCAATGTATTTACTATTGTTTTAATTGGTTTTACTATTTTAAAACATGCAAACTAAGGATCAAGGTTAAGTTGTAAACCTTGGATCTAAGAGTTAACATTGTAATGCATGAATTCCAAGATAGGTCAAATAATTGTATAAATAGGTGCTCAATCCATTGAAAATAGTTGTTGTTCAATGAAGAGAGTAGCCACAAAGAGAAAATAGAGACCAGACAAAGAATTCATGCAGAAGGACAGAAAAAGAATCAAGTCAGTTTCAAGAACAGAACAGAGGCTACTGACAATCAGCAAAAAGGTATTCATCAATCACTTAAGGTGATATTATACTTCTTAGAGATTTAATGGATCTATAATAAGAAATTATAGATTGTATGTAGTTAGGTCAACATTTGTACTCATTCTATCAAGTGTAGTACACTAATGAAATCCTTTCCAGAAAGGTGGGCTTAACAGTCCTATTGTAAAATCTCATAACTGAGTGCACACTTAAATAAGTGTTTCTAAAGCCCTTAATAGAGTAGATCTTAATAGGTCTCCACCTTAATACTCCTAACAAGGTAGATCATTAGAAGTGATCAAATTGTAAGCCTTAACCAACTCCCTTCCATTCTGCAGATAGTGAAATTTTGTGGGTGCCATCCCCACCGCAGTTTTTACTTCCTAACAGGAGTTTTCTGCAATATCATATCTTGTGTTATGTGTTTATCATTTTCATGAATGTTTCTATGAATGTTGCAAACCATTAAAGATTATAAATGAATAATACATACATAAGAAAGAACAACAATAATGGTTGGTAATGCAGTAATGTATGATTACTAATAATGAATAAAGAAAGGTGTTAAAAGTTTTAGAGGTACTAATTCACCCCTCCCCTCTCATTACTACTTCCATTAATTCCAATAGGCGGGGGCATATCTATGATAACTTAATACCACTATAGTAAGCAATATATCCAAGGAGTTTAAAATAAGTGACTCCAAAGCCACATTTCTTAAGATTTAATATAACTATATAGTATTCCAACCTAGTGAAGATCAAACTAAAACATTGAGGTGGGTTTATCATGTGACTGACTTGCATAAAAAATCATCCACATTATCCTCCATTGATGTGTGCATCATATCATGAGAAATAGTTTCTATAGTTCTTTGATATGTTTCTCTATCATTTTTAAGACCAAAAGCCATCACATTCCAATAGTGAGTACCCAAAGAACATATGAAATTTATTTATGTTGATCATTAGGAGTATTTTTTATTTTCCCGAAGCCACAAAATCCATATATATTGACATCTCATATCTAGCTGTAAAATCCACTATGATATCAATGTTCAAAGAGAGGAAGTCATCTTTGGGGAATGTTTTTCTGAAATCTATGAAATTTGTACATATTTGAATGCCCCTAGTTAGCTTGGTGACTAGTACTAGATTTGATATCCATTCAACATAATCTATGGGTTTGATGAAGCCAATGCTTGCCAATTTTTTTAGCTCAACTGTGACCAATAAAGCAATAAGTATTCATTTTTATTAGTTTTTTTATTTATAAGATTTGAACCTGAATGCATGGTTAAATGATTAAAGACTAGTTCATGATCTAGCCCAAGAATATCAAGATAAGACCAAGAAAAGTTGATCTTTCATTCTATAGAAGAATATGATTAAATTTGCATTATTTACTTTTGTAAGGGAAGTCACAAAGTATATTATGCTTGGGATTTTAGATGTACTGATATTGATCTTCTCTATTAAAAGATGGGACCTCTCTTGACTGGTGGGGAATATATCCAACCTTCCATCTTGAGGTGCTATAAAGAGTTTTTTTTCCCTTGGATATTGTTGGCTAAAAAATTGGACTTAACAAAATTTCTTGACTCTTTGCCCCTAAAGCCAATATATCAATCAATAGTTGAGTGAACTATAATAATCCCTCTCTGAATTTTTGGAAGTTAAAAATCTCTTCTTCAAATTTGCAATCAATATTTGTAACTAATTACTAACAAAGGGGGTATGATTTTAAATAGAAAGCATTAAAGGCACTAACAATCTCATGGCCCTGATGGCTTCCCTATGCTGTTCTTCTAGCAATTTTGGGATATTATTGGTCAAGATGTTCAGGCTGATGTTAAAGAATTCTTTGGAACTAGATGTTTTCTCAGGGAATTAAATGCTACTTTCCTGGTTCTTATTCCTAAAAAACTAGGAGCCAACACTGTGGAAGAATTCAGACCTATCAGCCTGTGCAATTCTTTATACAAGATTATGTCTAAAGTTATTACCTCTAGACTGCTCCAGTTTCTCCTGAATATTATTTTCCCCCAACAAAATGACTTTGTTCCTGGGAGACAAATCCTTGATTCTATGATCGTGGCTCATGAGAATATCCAATCTCTTGAAAAGGCAAAAAAATAGGGCTTCATGATGAAACTGGACCTATCTAAGGCTTACAAAAGAGTCAATTGGCATTTTTTTGCAAATGGTGCTGTCTTCCTTTGGTTATAACAAGGAGGTCATAAAAAATATTATGCAACTTGTAACTACTATTTCTTCCTCTGTCATTGTTAATGGGGGTTCCCCTACTTTTTTTAAACCTACCAGAGGGTTAAGACAAGGAGATCCTATCTCTCCTATCCTCTTTGCTATTCTTGTTGAATGCCTTGGGAGGTACATCCATAAAATGGTGGAAAAAGGTGAAATAAGTGGCATTCAACCATCCTCCGCTAGACTCATTTTCTCTCATGAGAAATTTGTGGATGATACTCTTATCATGGGAGAGTCGACAATTAAAGAAGCAAAATATATGAAGAAAGGTCTCTCTATCTATACTGAGGCTACTTGGCAGCTTGTCAATTTGACTAAGAGTTCCATCTTCTTCATAAATATTCCTGAAGAAAGAAAAAATAAAATGTATACTATTCTTGGTTTTACCATTAGGAAACTCCCTTCTTCTTACTTGGGATTACCTCTTTGCTCCAATCCTTTGGAAATTTTCTGGCACACTCTAATAGACAGATATAACAATAAATTTTCTAGTTGGAAAGGGGCGCTACTCAGCAATGCAGGAAAGCTCCAATTACTGAAATCTACTCTTCAAAATCTCCCTGTTTATGCAATGAGTTTATTTAAAATTCCCCATAAAATTGCTAATGAAATTGATAAAATTGAGAAAAGATTCTTCTGGTCTGGGGTTGAGGAAAAGAAAAGAATGAGCCTTGTATCTTGGGAAAAAGTTTGTAAGTCTAAAAATCTGGGAGGTCTTGGGCTGTGAACTATTAAAAAAATAAATAAGCCCTCATGGCTAAACAAATGTGGAGGATTTATGGAGATAAAAAAGAGTGGAACTCTATCATTAAAATTAAGTATCTCTTCCTTAATAATTCTTTGGAGGAATTTATAGGTGAAGACAACAGTACAAATGGTTCCTTCATTTGGAATAGTATATAATCTACCAAAGACCTGATTGTGAAAGGTAAAAGATGGAAGTTGGGAGATGGTTGCAGAATTGGTTTCTAGGATGATGAATGGATCCACTCTGTGCCTCTATCCACCAATCAAGATTGGAAGCAAATTATTGAAAGAAGCAAAGAATCTATTGGAACTAAGGTTATTGATTACTGGCAGGACAACAATTGGAAGAATCTGGGAGAAATTGATGTTAGACTCATTTCCCTCCAGCATGAGCTTAAGACTTGGCACATAAAAGATAACACTCAAGATTAGATTGTGTGGAATCCTACTTCTGATGGCAAGTATAATGTGGCCTCTACTATTAATATTCTTTCTGAAAGAGAGGAAAGGCCT
This sequence comes from Thuja plicata, assembly GCA_018584345.1. Classification (NCBI taxonomy): domain Eukaryota; kingdom Viridiplantae; phylum Streptophyta; class Pinopsida; order Cupressales; family Cupressaceae; genus Thuja; species Thuja plicata. Next base: position 1,006,896 of record MU225466.1, on the reverse strand, counting down.
CCTTTCTCTTTTGTGTGGTATAAAAATCTCATACCTAAAATCAATTTCTTCTATTGGCTCTTAATTCAAAATAAACCATTGACTCTTGATAATCTCTCTAGGAGGGGTATAAACATTGTTAATAGATGTAGTCTTTGTTTTGAAAACTCTGAATCTTGTGATCATATCATGCTCCACTACCCTTTCACTCATAAAGTTTGGGATATCATCTTTAGAAAATGACATATTTGCTGGTGTTTTCCTTTTGCTTAGCAGGATTTTGTTGCTCAATGGAGCTACCCGCCTCAGAACTTTATTGATAAAGACATTTGGTTCCTTATCCCTCATCATGTGTGCTGGAGGTTGTGGAAAGAGTGCAATAATAGAATCTTCAGAGAAAAGAAGGCCTCTCCTGAAGTGGTAGGAAACCAAATTTGTAGGGCGCTGGAAGAAAAATTCTCTTCCTCTAAACCTGAGCCTAAATTTGGTAAGAGGGAAAGTGATAGAAATGACATTCATATCAATCAGAGATCTTTGGAAATTTGTACCTCACCCCCTGAAGATTGGGTTAAAGCTAACTTTAATGGGGCCGTGAAGGGAAACTCGGGAACTGCTGGAGGAGGAGGCATAATAAGAGATCAGAATGGTAACTGTGTCGGTGTGATTACATCTCCTTTGGGAATTTAATCTAACCATAGGGATGAGGCTATGGAAGCCCTCATAATTATTTTGCTGGCAGAGGATCTGGGCTATAAGAAAGTCTGGCTGGAGGGAGACTCCTTAAATATTATTAATAATATTAGAGGCAAAAGTAAGGCATCATGGACTATTAATCATATAATTGCTAAGATAATTAACATATCCTCAAAATTTACCTCCTTTTATGTATCTCATAATTACCAGGAAACTAACCAAGTGGCTGATTTTCTTGCCAATATTGGTGTGAAGAATGATGTCAAATGTAAGTGGCATGGGAACGCTAAAATTAATAATGAGGTGGGATTATTACTCAATTACAATTGGGTCAATCACAAGGTAGGTGAGGTCATTCATATTAATCATTCTGATTAATAATGATATGATTTGGGGTACGACGACGATGTCGAGCTAGGTGAAGCACCAAAATAATTATGATTTACTTAAGTCGCAAGCTTTCTGGGGTATCATTAAGTACTCTATACTTTTGAAAATCTGTATTCATTTTGAGTTGAGAACTAGTATGAAACAAAATAGTGAGAGAAGCCATACTATAGAGGAAGAAGATATGGGAGGAGATTTCAAGAGAGAAGAACTTGCTGAGTGTAAATGGAGGGATGAAAAAGAGGTGTGGAGCAAGCTCAATAAGGGTAAAATTCACATATATTTAAAGTGCCTCCATGGAAACAAGGAAGTGACAAAAGCTTTTGTTAATGCTTGGGAGAATGAGAAAGTGAACATTCTGGGCAAATCTATCAAGCTCGTTCTGGACCATCTTGCTGAAATAACGGGTCTTCCGTTGGAGGGGATGAATTTCTTGAAAGACAAAAAATAGGGCAACAAAGGTTATAAAAAATTACCTAAGACTAATGAAGAGAGGGAAATTCTCATGAAGGGTGATCTAGACTATGTCAACCTATCAAATATTAAGCATATTTGGGCATTCGTGATCTAGGCTATCATGGAGTACTTCACACTTGACGACAGGTATTCTAAGGTATACAATTACCACTTTGTTCTAGTTAACCATTTTCATCATGACATTAGGGTTTTCTTTCCCGACTATCTCTTAAGCTCACTCAAACAGAGCATTATTGATCATACGGTTAAATATTCCCCTATTTTACATGAGGGTTTAATTCTGTTGATTACAGACTATGTTAAGAACCATATCCCCAACCCATTCCTAAAAGTATTGTGAATGTTAAGAGGAAAATCTTGGAGGTGTCTATGGGAAAAAGCTCTAGTAAGGAGAAAGATAAAAAAATCCATAGAGGCCCTATTGCTGTGGATATCTCTTTGTCAATTTATGATGACATCAAGGGGATGAAAACTGATGATGAACATGATATCAAGTCTTCTGAGGATGAGGGTTTCACTAAGAAATTGAGAAAAAATAATGAAATGAAGACAAACACCAATGAGTCTTTGGGGGGTAAATATTATACTGAGGAGACCCAGAAGATGGAGAACAAAATATTGGATGAAATTACTGAAGAAATTGACAATATTATTGACACCCATATTGAAGACCATACTGTTAAAAATGATGGCGATGAGGAACAAAATCAGGATATTTAGGAATCTCAGAGGGAGACAGGGGACATTGATACCCACACTGAAGACCACACTGTCAATAAGGATGGTGAGGAAGACTAGACTCATGACCTTCAGGATTACCACAGGGAAACAGGGGACATGGAGGAAATAGAGATTGAAAAAGGAAAAATGGAGAACAATGAGGAGAATATTGTCCTAGATAAGGAAGCTGACAAAGCTGAAAAGGATTACAATGATAATGAGAATGTTGACTAAAACCATGATATCTTGAAAGGTATCCTTGAAGAAAAGAATGTCCACAACATGAGGAGTCTTGAGGATGATCTCCGTGAGAGAGAGGTCAATGTCAAAAGGGTGGCTACTATTTCTTTCCTTCAAATGGCCAAAAATAAACTAGAGAATAGCTATAATATGGATAAGTGGATTCAGGATGATATTAAGGAGATCAAAGATAATCATAAGAACCTGGAAGATAGAAATGTGCTGCTGGAGGAAATTGTTGACAAAATGTGCAATGATGATACCATGTACTAGTAGGGGAAAGATGTTTTCGATAAGGTTAACAATATGGACACCAAGATCAGCACCATGGTGGACAATAAGCTCAAAAAAATTAATGACAAGGTTAATAACAACAAGCCACTTATCAAAAAACTTACTACTATTAGAAAAATGGGTATGAAAAATTCTCTGGATAATCTAAAATATTTATATACCCTTTTGGAAGGTAATGATAGTGATAAGACTAGGAAGGAGCATGATAGCCCTCAAAAAATTCATATCTCGGGCCCAGGCACTAGGAATCTCTCTAGCACTAAAAAGAAAGCCAAAGTTCAGACCAAAGATATCAATAAATTGTGGGATTTGATCCAGAGCATGGAGCTGCAGATGGTTGAAGTTCAGATGCTGGAGGATTAGAAGGAAGCTATTTAGCTTCTTTGTTGGAATGTTTTGGACTGCTAGAAGTTTTTTGTTACCTGTCTGCTGGAAGCTTTTTGTAGTTTTTTGTTTTGATGTTTTGTAATGATATCATCTGATTAATCTGGGGTTTCAGCCCTCTTTTGATCTTTTTTCATATGTGACAGTTTGTTGTTACTTTTGTCCTTTATTGTCTATCATTTTGGTGCTATGTAAAGGGTTTCAAGGCCCCTTCAAAACCTGCTATTACCTTAATAAAAAACAATCATCCATCACTATGGAATAATTGTGAACAATAAACTGTAAGAATTATACCAAAAATTTCATATACAACTAATATTAATTTTCACCACTGATATTCCCACACAAATATGAAAATAAAATTTTGGTTCTAGATTGTAAAAATATTTCTTTCACTAACAATATCAATGGAATTTATAACAAGTAAATAGTATCACAAATAATACCATGACTTATTGTGCAAAAAAAAAGTTATGCATCAATAAAATTCATTCACTCATTGACATTCATAAATAAATTTAAAAAAAGAAAGGGTATTTCATTTTTTTGAACAACATTAATCACATATTGAGTCTCTTCCAATTGTTAAAGAAAAGGGGAAATTCTAAAAAACCACCGATACTTTATTTTTCCATTCATTCCAAAATATATAGTCTTTTCAACTTCTTACAAGAAAGATAATTTTCAAAAAAACTTATAAAAGATGCCATTTTGAATACCTTTTTAAATTAAATTCTTTAAAAAAAATATTTCAAAAGCACCCAATAATGAAAAATGACAAAAAAAATGTTTTGACAACTGTCAAGACGCTTCTCCTTTGCCTTCCTTGGCTAGTGGTTGCCGATCTGCCTTGTTCTCCTTGTACACCTGTAAGGTGCTTACAATTGCTGCATTTTTGTCATGTTCAGGAACAAAAACATTCATATTTTTGATGGCCCATAATACTATTTGTTCCTTAATCTCTTTCACATTCGCAATAAAAGTTTGGTAATGATTACCCCACCACATTAAGATAACATCAATCCTTGCTGATTTCTTATACTCCTCTCGAGAAAATATGAGAGGATCAATAATAAAATTAATATTATGTTGATTTTATGATCGTGCTCGTTGAACCACAGACAATGACTCCATTATTTCCCTCCCAACCATAGACAATACACTATTGTCTCCCTTGAGCATCTTGACGTATATATATATATATATATATATATGGATTTTATTTTAATTGTTGTCTTTAATAAATGAGATTGAACATCTCATTATATATGCGAGAGGTTCCCTTTCACCAAGGGTCACCACTCTTCACATGTGGCCCCATTAATTAAATGTTAATTATATATTATTTAATTATATAATTAATATATAATCATAATAAATATATTTATTATAATATGATTATAATATAATTATATTATCACAATAATAATATAATTATATTATCTCATAATAATATAATAATTGTATTATCATATATATAATTATTATATCACAACCTTTATGCTATCTATGTCTATCTAAAGAAATATGACCATAGCTACAATACCATTAACACTCCCTCTTAGCTAGGGAGGAGTCCTTCTCGATAACTTCTGGGTCATCCTCCCGATACTATCTTCAACACCCCCTCTTAGCTAGGGAGGATCTACTCAGATATATGAGTAATAGAGTAATGTCCACCATGGCTACTCCTAGAGGGTGGCTACATCATGTCTGCTTCCATTAATGGAAATGAAAACAAACACAATCAAACAAATCACATAATCAGTCATGTGATGTTTTCATCTCATGATGAAGGTCACCATAGCTACTCCCAAAGGGTGACTCAACACAAGTGTTTAGTCATGGATTCACTCACATGACCTCCACCATGGATACTCCTAGAGGGTAGGTCCATCATGGATACTCCCATGAATGGAAATATAAATGAGAACAAGTTCCCATCATAAAATCACTCAACATGATGTTGTCATCTCATCATGATGTTCACCATGGCTAATCCTAGAGGGTGAATAAGCACAATTTCTAAGTCATGTATTATCTCTCATGACATCCACCATGGATACTCCAAGATGGTGGATCCACCATGGCTACTCCCAAAGGGTGGAACAAGTGCTTTCAACTCAAACTTATCTTTCAGAGAGAAGAATGCATTATAAGGACCGACACCTCAAATTTCTCCATCTCAAAGAAATTTTTAATAAGGGATGATACCTCAAATTTCTGTCTCAAAGAAAAAATGATACAAGGGTTGATACCTCAAATTTCTCCATCTTAGAGAAAAATGCTACAAGGGATGATACCTCAAATTTCTCCATCTCAGAGAAAAATGCAATAAGGGATGAAACCTCAAATTTATTCATCTTAGAGAAAAATTCTAAAAGGGATGATATCTAAAATTTCTTTGTCTCAGAGAAAAATGCTACAAGGTATCTCACCTCAAACTTCTCCCTCATAGAGAATAATTTATTAACATGAATTGACACCTCAAAATTTTCTCTCACGGAGAAAAATGCATTGAGGAGATCTTCATGATGGTGTGGCTCTCTTTGAAACAAATATCAACCTTATGACCTCCTTGTCAAAGGTTTCTTCTAATGAATTGTCAAACTCCCTCTGAATCTAATATCAACCTTTTGACCTCCTCTTCTAAGGTTTCCTGTGATGGATTTTTAGACTCCCTCTAAATGTTAATTCTTCCTCTTCAAAGAAATTGATCATAATGGAAATCTGTATAGGTTCTCCCTCTTTGAGATATGTCTCCAGTTATGTTCCACCAACTTAGTCCCAAGGTAGCTGGCCATGTCTCTATTCTTTAGCTCATGTGACTTACTCACAGGATGCATCAATCTCTTCCTCCCTTGAATGCAATCTCTCATCATCATTTTTCTCCTCGATCCATCCTAGAATCATTTTAGAGAGAGATTACTAATAGGTCATAGAATTAAACTATCCCGAGGAGAGATACCAATGTTATTGCATGAATTAATAACTACATAAGAATTTTATGAACATTATTCAAGGGCGTGAAATACTTATTCTTTATTGATTAGTCTTCCTTGCAATCCACCAATTGTTCTTTCCCGATCTTTACACTTGAAGATTTAGATTTTCTTAAATGATGAACTTAAACCCTTATATCTTCTCACATGAACATTACATTATGCTCCTAAATGCTAACTCATCTTAGTACATCCTACAGGAACAATAATTTCTTCTCATATGTCTCCTTTGGAGAAGTCCTGTGCCAAATATGTCTTCAAGATTTTATGAATTTACATTGTAGACTCCTTGAAACCATCCCTCTAAAGAATTACAGACACAACATTGCAATCACTGCCAATTCTAATTTTAGAATCCTTTAAATAGGAGAAAAAGGGGGCTAGAACTAGGTCTTCATATATTCATAGTGCCCAGGACATCAGCTAGCATCTTCAATCATGTCCAGACTTTTATTAGACTTATATGATATGCTTATATTTTCATCAATGTCAACTTCAAGTATTATACAAATAGGATGAGTTAATCAACCTTATTACCAAATGAATAGGATGAGTTAATCAACCTTATTTAAATAGGTAATAAGGTAGTATTAAATCCAATTTGGTCTTCTCTATCCTCTTCTTTACCCTATTATTTCAAAACTATGAATTGAAAAAATCTGCTTCCATATCTGAATGACCCATATGTACCCGGGTGACATCAAAATCTATAGGGGTAGCTGCATTGGGATATTTTTGAATAGTGAGGTGAGAAATCTCCAAACAAACATGGTCTGAATTTGTTAGTAATAACTGAGAGGGTGGGGGGGGGGGTGAATCAGTTGCCTCAAAAATTTATCCTTTAATCACTGACCACCAATCAAATAAACCTTAGATTATTAAGTCCCTACAAGATGCATGCCATGAGATGCTTATAATAATTAATGATCTATCAGTTTTCCTTGTCTGTCCTTATTCTGTTTGATTACCGATATGCAGTATAACTATTTATTAAAATACAGTAAATAAGCAGAGTATACTGATATATCTAGAAATGCATATGTGAAATGTAAAATAGTAAAGTAATAAACCATACACACATAACACTTGGATTTTAACGTGGAAACCCTATTGAGGGAAAAAATCACTGGGACCGGTATGCCAATTTTTCACTCTTCTGAAGTGAGCACTATTAAGAGACAACCCTATTAAAGATTACAAACACACAGTTAGGTATGACCTTTTTAGAGGATTTTATACATATAGGTTGTCACTTAGTATCGGGCAACTCAGTTTGCTACCATCCTTGAATCAGCCTCTTTCTTAGACTGTCGATAGGCTTTAGGAAAATCTAGTGCTACTTTCATGAATCAACCTTTTTGGCACTCCTTGGGATGTACCTCAATATATAGAAGACTGTTAAGTCCCACTCTGTTAAGAGACTTGATGCTTCGATGGTTAAACTGAAACAAAATGACATGTTTCTAATGCAACTTGAATTGTAGATTTTTAGATCTATTTAAGTACATTACCTCTCTGATCAATATATCAATTCAATTATTTTTTCTCCACACTTTTTTCTCTGTGATGCTGTGCTCACTGTTTGTCAGTGTTTGAAAAATTATTTAGCTCTTCCTTAGCTTGATTGATCAGGACTGTATGAAGTTATCCTTCATCAGTTTCTCTTCAGCATCCTCTTTTGATTCACTCCCCTTCCATGTATGTTTGGAATGAATAATGCTTGTCTCTTATATAGACATGATATTCATTAATTCTTGATTCTTGATTCTTGGTGTGATAAACAATCAAACCAATCTAATTTAAAGCATAACTCCTGATTTATCTTGTAGTTATCTTCTTGACAACTGTACAAATCTTATTTAAATCAATCACTTAACTCTAGTCGAATAAAACAATGAAAACAACTAGTTAAGTCTATCTTTAGCTCTTGCCAGCTAGATATTTTGTCATTTTCTAAACTCTCTATTCTGTCGGTCAACTCTTCAGTTAGTCATCGGTTACAACTGCCAGTTCTATCGGTGTGACTCTAGTTAGCTTTGGGATCCCCATCCGTCGGGCATCATTGGATTTTTACTTGTCGGGTAACTCTATTTTCAGCTCATCAGGTATCTTGTGGTTTTCTTTGTTAGGCAAAATTGTCTTTAGCTCGTCAGGTATCACTGTGAATTTTCTTCTTTGGCTTTACCGATGGTGTGCACTCCATCAGTGTTGTCTGTCACTTAGTGAATACTTGACTTTTATGCATTGCTGAAAGCATAACCTTTGTTCCATTGATTATCTGAAGTCTTTAGCATTATGTACATGACCGTAAAAATTATATCAAGTTGACATCAATGACAATACAAACCATTAGTTGTAGGAAGATGGAAAGGGAGCGGGAGTGGGAGCAGGAGCGGGAGCGTCAGGATTCAACTTTGAATTTGGGCGGGAGTATTCAGGAGGAGGCAGGATCCTCTAAGCGCAGCAAGCGGGATGATGGAAAGGACATCAAGATCACAGGATTGGATCCTGATGCAGGACAGTTTCCAGAGGACCCAGGAGGGGGTCCCAGATCGGGAGTTGGGCTGGGGAAACCAAGGAAATGGGCGTCCCTTTTTGGCATCAAATGAATAGGTAAATCTTCTTTACCTTCGGTGAAGAATGTTTCTATACCTTCTCAAGGAAGCTTTGCTATTGAAATCCCAGACCAGACCATTGATTTTTCTATAGCAAGGATGAAAAATTCGCTGGTTGGTAGATTTTTAGCTGTAAGACCTAACATCGAAGTGGTTAGGGCTTTTGTGTCCCAGAAATGGGTTCTGAAAGGACAAGTAGAGGTGGTAGCGATGGCTAAGGGATGTTTGTCATTCTTCTTCTCTTGTGAAGAAGATAGAATGAATATTCTATGCAGCGGGCCATGGTTGATTGGGAAAAATACTCTTATCCTTCAAAAATGGAGTCCGAATCTTGTATTTGAGGAGGATACTGTTTGACAGGTTCTGGTTTGGATAAAGCTACATGGACTGCCTCTTGAATATTGGCTGGAAGATATATTTGTTGGGATAGCTAGCTCATTTGGAGAACTTTTGTCGATAGACAATGTGACAGCGGCAAGATGGAGGTTAACCTATGCTCGTATCTGTGTTGGGATAATGCAGGATAAGGATATGCCAGAAAAAATAAGTCTTAAATCTAAGTTGGGCATGTGGAAACAAACTATAGAATATGAAACTATACCCTTTGCGTGTTTCCATTGCAAAAAGGTGGGTCACTGGGCAAAGAAATGTCCGGAGAAAGTAATCCAGAAAAAAACTCAAAAATGGATTCCAGTAGGGAGAAAAACTAAAGAAGTCACTAGCAAAGCCAGGGAAGGACAGTGAAAAGAGCAAGAGGAATAGGAAACTAGTGTTAGGATGAAATGTACAAAGCCAATGATAGGTTCAGATACAAAGGATCCTGATGAATGGGAAAAAGTTATGAATGAAATAGAAAATGAAACCCTAATAGAAGAAAGTGAAACAAAAGAAAATGAAGTCCAAATAGAAGAAGGGGAGATAAAGGAAGATGATTCTAAGGGAGATGAAGTATGGGAAGA
>MU225466.1:966642-981169 GCA_018584345.1 Thuja plicata | reverse complement strand
AATTTAATCATACCAAGACCTTTCCTGAAGTAGTCAATTTTCATTCGGCAAGTGACTTGGTGAGAATATCATCCATCTGTACTATATCTCTTATATAGTTTGCATCACTCTTGGTGAACCCCAAGTTATGTAGGAGTTAGCATAAAGACATTTCAGTCAGTACACATGGGACTCATCTCATGATCATAGTCCTCTGACTGCAAAAACCATCTTCATTACTGACTCCCTCTGATCCAATATGACCAAATTCCTTGGAGATTAGAATGAATCAGATCCTCTAGATGTTCCCTTTAAATTTTAAGGTCTTGCAACAACCTCTTGATCTCCTCGTCCAAGGTTGCTTTTAGATGAACTATTAGACTCCCTCTTAATCTAATATCAACCTTCTCACTTATATACATGAAACTTCATCATATGAATCATGGTCCTCTGACTGCTATAGTTTCTTGGTCGCTAGAGAAACCATCTTGACACGGTCCTCTTCCTCTGAATCAATATGTTAAAGATCCTCGATAGTCAATTAAAGAAAATCCTCTAGTTTCTCCCTCTAACATAGGAGCATACATGATCCCAAAAAGGTATCTAAGAATGATCCACATACTGTTGAAAGTGCTAGATCCAAGACCACTTTGGGCCTACTATAATAAAATAGAGTTCAAGACCAAAATATGAATGTAACCATCTGAGGTTAGAATATCCCCTTGCAATTTTCTCCCTCTTACTGTAAGAGCTCTATGTTCTTGAATTTTATTTGTAATCTCAGATGCTACCACAACCTCATTACACTCATCAACATCCTTCCTGATGCAAGCTTCTCCAATGAGGGTCCTATCACCTGGTTATGAAAGTCCCACACGATGTCACAAGTCTTTGTCAAACTAAGTAAGCACAAACATCCTCCAACACATATGATTGTTGATGCCTTAATGCTAAGCAATTTAACTAACAAAATTAGTTGGACCCTGGGTTCCTTCTCATAGTAACTTAAGGTGACCCCCTTTCTTCAGGCTATGAGAATAGACTCAAATTTTAGCAATGACACTTTCAACCTCGGGTGATGCAAAGAATCATGGGATCTGAATCATAATATCCCAAACTTTGCAAGAGTGAATAATGCATGAATCTCTCTATTGTGCCCCCATTCTGATACATCATGGGATGCATTCCATCGACGACTATAACACAAAAATTTCTATCTACTGTCAAGCCATTGCTATTAATCTCTTAATTGCATCATTACTACGTGTCCCCACTTATTATTATAGTCGCTCTTTAATGAATTCATGGTCTTCCACTTGTCACTACCAAAACTTTGTCCATGTACTCAACTTTGTTAATTTGCTATGAGTCGTAACCGATGGTCATCATTTCTTTGACCAAATTTGGAGAGCCCAATTTAGCTATAGACCTACATGCTCCATTAGAAACTTGCTACACAAGAACACCAACTACTTTTCAAATAATCCTCTTATGGTCATCTGGTCCCTATACTCTCTTTTCTTTACAAGATTGGTGACCTTGGTAGAGTTGTTCTTATTTATTATCACTGATGGCTCAATTTACTAATGTTTGATGGAGACAGACCTTATCATCTTTCAAGTGCCGATGTTTTCTCTAGACTTGGATTAAAGTAGATATCATGACATTATGATCCTCTCACCATGTTCATGTCTTGATGTTGACTCAGCTCCAGTTGTCGTAATTCATGCATGAGTCTTTGCTGACTTATTTTTATATTGTATTTTTTTTTTTGAGTTGCTACAAACTGAAGGGGCCAATAGCCTCCAAGATGTTGCTTTGCTTCAAGGATCACCAAAAAAATAGGTATCAAATGACAATGATAAATATCTACCTCTGCTCAACCTAGGTAAGTATGTTGTACACCATTAATGTCAACTCATGTTTCCATACTAAAACTGTATGCGGTAAGCTTGCAGATTACTTCCCCCACACTAAGAAAGAATTCACAGGCACCAATTATTGCGAGAACATTAAAATATCATCAAATTTGACAATTTCTATACCTAGACACGGCTGGCCAAGATAACAAAACATTCTGAAGGAGTTTGATGTGAAATAGAGTGCATGAGTGGTATCGCAATGCTCCCAAATATTCTAGTTTATGTTCTAACCTTCAGACTCTGTATTTCATGAACTAGCAGTTATCTTTCATCTTTGCTACAATGATTCCACTCCAGCAGTTTTTCAAAACATTGTTTCATTAATGATAATACAAGGCACCACTCGTGACAAATATTGCACCAGATGGAATGATCAAATAGCTCAATTATATTCTGAAGTATCCTGCTCCTCTTCTGGCGTTATTATGTTCTTTCTCAGCGAGTCTAAAGAATTTAGTGACTACTATATCTTTGACGATATTATTATTTATAGCTCGCCATACACAATGATATCTATCCTTATCATTGGAAACTTTTATAGCTGATCATACATACTCAGCAACATCAGATACTATCATTCTTGGGTTGTCATGGTAATACTCTGCGATCTTGTGAATTAGGTATTCTGAAATCCCTCATATTTTTCCCAAACACAAAACAAATCCTCCTCTATCATATGCGAACAAAGATGTAAGATGAGAAAAGAATGTTTATATGAAATCTGTTATTAGAGAAAAGGGAAAAACCTGAGAGTTCCTTGTAACAATCCTTCGTATGTCCTCCAAAGAACACTCCTGCAAATGAATACAGAAGACATGATGCCATCCAAAATAGAAAATTTGTAAGGAGGCTGGGTATGTGCTTATAGGTGCTATTCCTCATTAACCATGAAGTCCTACTCACACTTGAAAGTTTGATATGCGCTCATGGGCACAAACTGCACTTGGAAAAGGAAACTCGTTCAAATCATAAAGTCCTTCTCCGCTTACAAAATGCTTTCTATGTGCTATTTCAGTTGAAGTAGAGACTCAAAATTGGTGTGCATTGACTTGGGTCACCTCCCATGAAAATGTTGCTGTATCGTCAAACCTCCCAGGATTTTTCTCTAATACCATGTTGTTACCACATGTTTGATGGTATTGTTTCATAATTATAATGCAATGTATTGATCGCTGTTCATGATACTTCACACTTATCAATTTCGGTGTGAATATAGAACAGTCCAATCATTATTAATATCTCAGCATGATGGTGATTAGTCACATCTGTGATAGACATGACTCCTCAAGGAGTCACGCCTATCATAGGTGTGAATATTCCTAACTCCATATGCAATACACACAGGATTAATACGCCACTCACGGTTTATTAATACCGTTGATAAAATCATTAAATAAACCTGTCGACATTGAATTATATTCAATCGCCTATTTAGAATATATCTCGTTGACATTTGTAAGTCGATAATAATATATCGACCATCATACTTTATGGTATGTCGATTATAATATAATCTATATTAATATAATAGATATTATGAAACCAACTTAGTAATATTATTATTATATTATAATAATGATAATTATTATTATCATTATTATATTATAACAATAATTATTCTATTAGGTAATAAATATAATAGATATCAATAATATATATAATTATTAATATTTATTTATATATATATATATATATATATTTCATAATTAGTCTATTATAGTGGAGTCGACATTTTATCTAATCGATGCTATAATTATCAACATGAAAGACAAAATATTCAGACAGAGAGGGAATTGTAATTAGAAAGAGATAAATCCTTATAAAGGAGATAGAACACTAGAAGGTGGAGAAACCTAGGTTGCATGAATAATTAATAAAATAATTAATTATAACATGCCTAAAGTTTAGCTTAAGTAAACTAGAGATAAAAAGGTGACTAAATAATTAAATCAATAATGACCTAATTAATAAGTGAAAATAAAAATACCTTTTTACCCTAACACCCCCCTAAGATAAACTTAGGGAGAAGCTAAAAACCTAGAAACATCTATTGAAAGTAGTAAAATTGGGTCCCGACAACAAGGCCTAATCAGGTACCCAATCACAACAAAATCTTTGTAAAGTGGAGAAATAGAGAAAACCACAGGTGAAAAAATATACTCCAAAAAGAGATGGAAAAAAACATGCTAAAAAAAAACATGAAGGAAGGAAGGCCTCTCCTCACTAAGACCCACCAAGACAACTTCCTTCACCCGTAGCATAGCATACAACTGAAGACAGCATAGAGATGCCAAAGGTTTAGTGAAGATGTTTGCAACCTGCTCCTCTATCGATATGTACTCCAAGATGAGAGCACCATCCTGGATCAAGTCTTTGATGAAGTGCATGTGGATCTCAATGTGTTTAGTGCACTGATGCTCCACTGGGTTGTGAGAAATGTGTATGGCACTCTGATTGTCACACCAAAGAATAGTGGGACTATAAGGAGGAAACTGAAACTCAGTCATAGACTGATGAAGCCATAAATTCTACTGACTGGCTAACACCACTGCTCGATACTCAGCCTTTGTAGATGATAATGTAGTAGCAATCTGCTTCTTGTAAGACCATGTGATAGGACCAAAACTAAGGAAAAATAAAAAGCCAAAAGTAGACCTCTGATCATTAGAATAACCTACCCAATCTGAGTCAGTGAAGCTAATGATGTGTGGGGAACCTGATGTGTAGTGAATGCAAAAATGTGTAGTTCTCCAAAGATACCAAAAAATACATTTGGAAGCTTTCCAATGGATCTCATGAGGATCATGGGAGAACCTAGAGATGAGTCCAATGACAAAGGAAAGATCAGGATGGGTGCGTGTCAAATATAATAAGCTACCAATAAACTGTCTGTACAAAGTGGAGTCCATTGTAGGTGTAGGACATGTGGAAGACATCACAAAACCTGACTGAAATGGTGTAGGTGCAGGCTTGCAATCAAGCATATCAAATCTATGAAGCATATCAAGAGCATAATTCTATTGTAGGAGTGAAATCCCATCGAAAGATTGAATAATCTGTAGGCCCAAAAATTAATGCAAAAGATCAATATCGATCATCTCAAACTACTCGATCAATGCTCATTGTATATCCTGAATCATGGAGGATGAGCTACCTATGATGAGAAGATCATCAACATAGAGAAAAATATGACAATATCAATCCCCTGACACTAAAGATACACTGTGTGGTCAAAATGGAAACGCGCATAGTGTATAGAAAGAAAGAAAGAATCCATCTTCTCATGCCAATCCTGAGGGGCTTATTTGAGAACATATAATGAATGTACAAGCCTACAAACTAAGGAAAATCCCTACACAAAACCTAAGGGCTACTCCATATAGATCTCCTCCTAGAGGTCTCCATGCAAGAAAGCACTCTTCCCATCCATCGAAAAACTGTCCATCCCTATGAAGCTATAAGTGAAAGTACAACACTAATATAATTCCTCTTTGCAACAAGGGAAAAGGTCTTGAAGTAATCAATACCTTGCACCTGAGAAAAACCTTTACAACAAGACAAGGCTTATACTTGTCAATAGAACCATCATCAACATACTTGGTATGGTAGAACCACCGACACCAAACCAAATTTATTCCTTTTAGAAGAGAACAAAAATCCCAAGTATGATTCTTCATCAGGGAAGAATACTCCTCATCCATATCCCTATCCCACTCTGTGTGACCTATGGCCTCTGAAAACTTATGAGGGTCACTAGAAATGGAATGAATCAGAAGGCTATAACCATATGTTTGAGCTCAAGTATGATGTCTATCTGTAGGATAACTGGCCCACTGGGGCATAACTGGATTAGTTGGTGGTGGTGGAAATGGTGGATCATCTTCATAATCATCAAGAGAAAAAGACTCCTTAAGAGATGAAGATAAAGGAGTAGATAGTGAGGGAGAAGTTGGTGATGGAGAATCCATTAGAGGATAGTGCTCATCAAAATGGACATCCTGTTGAAAAAAGACCTCTCTAGAATCAGGATCAAACAACTTGGACACCTTGACATCCTCACAGTAGCCAACAAATATGAGTGGTTGACTCTTCCTCTCCATGGCTTTCCTTTGAGCATCTAGAATAAATGGCCAAGCCTCACTACCAAAAAATTGGAATGTGGAAACATAAAGCTTGATATGAGACCAAGCCTCCTTAGGAGTCATATGTTGTAATGCCTTATGAGGCATCCAATTCTAAATATAGTTGGCACAATTGATTTCTTCAGCCCAAAAAGAAGGCTTCATATCACGTGACTGATGCATACAATTTTCCATCTCCTGTAAAGTTTTGTTCTTTCTCTCAACAACACCATTCTACTGAGGGGTGTGTGGAACTTTCAACTGATGCTATAATCCATGCTTTGTGCAAAAATCTATAAAATCCTGATTCACATACTCCCCCCATTGTCGGTGTGTATCCTCTTGATAGAAAGGCTAGATTGATTCTTGCCAAATGTCTTGAAAACATGAAAGGTATCAAAGATATAAAATTTGTACTTGAGAAAATATACCCAAGTACACCTGGATAAGTCATCAATGATAGTAAGCACATAGTGAGCCCCTAAAAATGAAGGAGTCAGAAATGACATGACATCACTATGTGCTAGATCCAAAGGTGCCTTAGCATGAGTGGAGCAAATTGTAGGAAAAGGATCCCTATGATATTTTCCAAGAGAACAACCTTGACATAAACCATCAGTATAGGAAATCAGAGGAAACCCACTCATAAGTACATGTGTACTCATCTACTATAAGTACCTGTAATTGACATGACCAAAATGCTCATGCCAAAGTTTGCTCACTATATCTGCATGTGGCACAAGAGAGACCCAAAAAGAATCTAAACTCTCAAAGCCATCATATATATATAAGTGAGAATGAGGATCTACACTTCTAGTAGATACAATCATATTAGGATCACGGAGCTCTAAAATAACCACATCATGTGGTGAGAACTCAACTGTCTTCCGAGAGCCACAATGGAAAATATGAAAAACTAAAAGGAGGTTTGTCAAAATGTTAGGAACAAGAAGTACATCATGTAGAAAACCTCCAGAGAATGAGACAGTACTAGAACCTTTAATTGCAAGCTAGTCACCAATGAAAATTTGTGAAGTATCACCGTCGACAAGTGTGGTGACTAGCTACTGAGAGTGAGACATGTGGTGAGAAGCACCTGAATCAATAATCCAAGTGGTGCTAGAAGACAAATCTTGTGCATAAAGAGCATGTCCTTTCCCTATGGAAGAGGAAGATGGATGAGGTGAGGTGATATTATTCTAATGCATAGATGCCTCTAAAGCCTCTAACTATTTACATCACCTGGAAACTAGATGTCCTTCCTTGCTAGAAAAACTTCAAGGCTCACCAGTGGACTTCATAGTCTTGGAGGAAGACTCACTAGAATTTGAATATTTTCCATGTTTGAGATGAGAGTGTGATTTAGAATCAGATTTAGGAGGTGTCTTAGAGGAACTCTCACTTCCTACTAAATATTTCTTGGGCTCCAGTTTTGAATTTTGTTTCTCCTTAGATGTTTGGGAAACCAATGCTTGGTTCTTGGATCTTGTGAGAGAATCAAACTGAGATAGCATGGATTTCTCATGAGTAAAACAATCAAAGAACACATCAAAAGTAGGCATGATAAATCTCAAACCCAAAGCATCCATGGTAGAATGGAAGGTAGAAGAAAATATCTGAAAAGGAACACACAACTTAGAAAGCATCAGGTAAATGCACTCTGTATATGTATTATCCTTTCCACAAATCTGTAAGAGAGACCTGGTAGATTTGAATTTCATCAAGAAATCTTGAATGGAAGAAGATGTATTAGGACCCATTGCTGTCAATTATGCCTCAATCTGAAGTACCCATAACTCATTGACTATGCCAAAGAGATACTGTAACTTCTCCCACATATCAAGAGGGGTATCACAACCATCAAGATGGAAGAGAAAGCTATCTGAAACATGCAGTGAAAGCACACCCATGGTCTTATCTATCTTGTTTCTATGTTGCATGAACTCATAAGGATGAGTCAAAATTGACTAAATGATGTCTAAACAAGACCATAACCCACATGACTGGAGAAGCCTAGTCATACAGGATTTTCACAAATGGAAATTATGTGGAGTGATAAGCTCATCTGATGTTGAATCTTCCATTGTCGTACCTTATGCATGTTTATTAGTTATCTTTCGAAACTAAACAAAATATGCATAAGGATGTGTATGACAAAAAAATAGAAAGAAATACCCCCCAAAAAAGAGAAACCAAACCCCATTACAACTAAGAAGATAGAAGATAAAATAGTACAATAAAGTATTCAGAATGAATGGGTAAAATACGTTATCAAATTATCCAAAAAAGTCTTAGATCTGAAGAGATCTCATCAAGAGCTTTCCAACACCTGGCCATGAAAAGAAAATAGAGTCTGTATGCTCATTCTAGAGGCATGTAAGCACTGAAAAGAAGGGATCTCCTTTACTGGAAAAAGCTAGTGAAATTGAAAAATCTAGAAATGGAACCCCTACCAAAATCTGTCTCAGAAATATCTTTCCAATGCTATATCATTTAAAAAAATTGCCTCTGTTAGCTCAAGTTATGAGAAAAACAACATAAGGAGGTGAAAAAGAGTCTTTGGAAAAAGAAAAAAAAAGTCCTTAGGGGCTGGTAGTCTGGCGGCAATCACGTGGGTGACTGCTGGCACTAAGGGGGCGGGTCTCGTTGGTAGTGGTTTGGACCACTAGCAGCTTGTGTTGGTGGTCAATAGAGTAGCTGACGTGGTAAGCCTTTTGGTGGCTGACGGTGTGGTCAAGGCAGTTAGCCTATCGGCGGAGCGACTGAGGCAAACTACCAGTGGTGAGTGGTGAGCATGGGTGGCACGGGGGTCACTCGACGGTGAGCTGGTGGGCACTCCCACTGAAAATCAAATAAAAAATTGATTTTTTTAATTTGTTTTCTCAATTTGTGTGCCAGGGCAGTATAGGCATAAAATTTATGCCTCATAATGAAAATTTGGACAAATTGGACGTGCCTTATATGGAAATATGAGTTTTTGGAATTATTTCATTTTTCTTCATATTTTCCGTATATAGTGAGTTCAATTTTTTTTTGGAGTTATATTTAAACACGCTCTTTTCTATATCCTTCAAACAATGGATTTGAAAATATAGAGATTATAGGCATACCTCCCTTGAAGCTATCTTGTGGTTCATCATATAAGAGATCACCAGGTGTATCATAGTGTATACCTTCATTGAATTCATCATCCTGAGAGTCATCTTATGCTTCATCAACTGGATAAATATCAATGTTATCTCCTCAAATTTCCTCCTCCTGAACATGCATTGATTCATCAATCTGTTTATTCTGATGGATTGAGAAAATATTTGGATGATTTTTAACATCAAATTTATGATATTCTATATCTAACAGATCTAAAATTTCCTCTGAACTGAGAAGATCTTTTTCTTCATCATTACATTCATTGATATTTGTTTCCATACAAATATCACCATGTATGGATTCTTCTTCAACCTAATCCAAATTTTCTTTTTCCATGTCATCATTATGTTCATTTTTATCTATTTCAACACAAAGGTCAACACCCTTTTCATGTACAGGAACCTTTTCAGTCTGATCATAGACTTCAGGTGCATTCAAATTTGGAACACTTGTAAAATTTTCCATGTATTCATCATTTTCTACCATCAATTCTTCAAATATGTGATTTTGCAAAACTTCTAGTTGAGAATCATGATAGATTCCTAACTCATGAAGTTTATCTATCAATTTCCTACCTAGAGGCATGATATCTGAAGGTATTTTTGATAAATATTTATCATTCTTATGAACAAATGCAATGCATATTCACCTTCATATCTTTCCAAATCAAAAAATGCATCCAATGGAGACATGTAAGGTTCTTCTTCCTCCTCATCTGCATCATGGAACACATCAAGAAACCATTTCTCAAGATTCCTCCATGATGAGATTCTCTATGTAGGTAGCAATCCATAAGATTCTCCTACATAATCCTTTAATGTCCTAACAAATAATTTCATCATGTAATCTTCTGTACAAATTTGATTTTCCTCTATGAATGTATAAAATACATCCAAATGATGAAGTGCTGATTTGTCATATTCTCCATGAAATTTTGGTACAAGATGTGAAATTTTAGGGAACAATTCATTAGGAATACACTTAAATCTTCTAAGATCCAATGACCTAATGCCATCTAGAATAAACAATTTTCTCTAAAATGGTTGTTCATTTTGATTTACTCTGAAATAAAATTGCTATCTCTTTTAAGAAGGAAAATTTTCATCTCTTTTTGGATCTTCTCCGTCAGTAGAGTCACTGAATGGAATGTTTTTTTAATAATAGAGTAGCCACCTCTCTTTGAGAAAAATATTGTTTTACTATTTCTGAGTTCTTATCTCTAATAGAGTCTATTTTTTCTCCAAGATTATATAAAACTTCTCAACAATTTTCCAATAGAGTCTCTAATCCATTGTGTGACTTGGATGGAAAAAATTGAACTGGTTTGATCTGATAATAAAACACCAAAGATTTTGGAAAATTTCTTCTTCAAATCCCCAGCAGAGTCGCCAAACTGTTAGTTCAAAAATCAACAGATTGGAAATATTATGAGCTTGTCTACTCAATGCTTGGATTTTCCAACTAAATTGGCCAACTAACGGGAGTGATTAATTATGATCTTCCTCCACTAAACTTTAGCCTATGTAGGAACAAGGCGGGTGGGCCTAGGCCTCAACCTCAATCTATTGGTTTGAGGCTTTTTATAACAGATAGAGATGCAAATAGAACTTTGGTGATCTCTCAAGATGGGAAGAGAATTCTTGAGACTGATCAAATTATGAATATCACAACTATTAAATAAATTTATGATTGGTTTCTTATAAAAAATGTATTTTATATAAGTTGTGAATTATAAATACAATGATCAATTAGGAATGCCCTGGAAATACTTGATTAAACCACCTTAAACCAGTATAAGACTAGTGCCTTTATCTTCCTTATAATATTATCAATTCAATTCAAGTAATCCTACGTATAACCCTGTGAGATGATTTTAATAACTTTCTTTTAAAGCAAGATCATCACCTCAAATGCTTCTATATGCACGATAATTCAGATCTTTGCTATTATAGTTAGTCTTATGGATTTTTACTTCTTTAAGAAAAACCAATAAGATAGAATAAATTTTAACAATCATTCCTCTAAATTAATGATCAAACTTAAACATATCCAAATTGTTATGTCATAAGATTGCATATTGAAGCATCTAAATTAATTAGATTATAATAGAGAACTGATCAGATTAAATGAAAAGAAGAATATCAATAGGAATTAAGGAACAACTAAAATTATACTAAAATAAGGATGGTGAAACCCAAATGAATAAAAAGTTTGTTATGGATCACCTCCACCCGTGTACCTCCAATGAACAAACCAAAATCTATTGCATAAAAACTTGTGTTGTAATTGTTTTTTTGTCTTTCAAAATGATCCCCTATATATAGACGAGGATTTAGTTTGGATGAAAAGAAAAAAATTTCATAAATACTTGTTACATATTAATTTAAAATTAATCAAAATGACATAACAAACTGATTACATAAAATATTCTCAAGAAAACATTTTGAATCATTTTGGCATAATGAATAATCTCCAATAACTTGCCACATCCCTTGATATTCTTTAAACATTTTGGTAGGGGCATATGTATCTAAATTGTGGGTAGTATCTCTGATTGTGATCTCCAACATGATGATTCATTATGTCTACAAAATTTGTATCCTATCATCCCACGAATACACCCATATTATTTGTCATTCACAAGATACTACATAGATAAGAACAAGCTAATCAAATACTAATTTAATAAAATAAAAACTTACCTGCTCTAAGAAAATGGTCTACAACTTTCTTAGTGAATCATCGGCCACAAGGAAAGTCTTTGATTGCCCATAGATTCCACTTGTCAGAATATCTAAAATCATACTTCTTCCCTGCTTTGTCCAACATACTTCCTCTATCTTCGTACCTTGGTCGACATAGATAAAACTGACAACTTCATCAGGGATTGACCAACTTGCTGAAAGGATATACCAATAGTGTCAATGTATTTCCTTTTTATTAAATTATGCATCATATTTTCTAGGTTGAGTTACTCGACATAGCATTTTGTCTGATGAATGAAGTAAAGTGGGCCCCACCATACTTTGAACAACTTTGTCCACTACCACCTTTCGATTAATCACCAATATTTGTAAAGATGTTTCATACCTTATTCGATGTGCCCTTTTATTCCATAACTGGGTCCCTCATCTTCTAACTCTATTCATCTCCCTCTACCTTATTTCTCATGTGACACCTATCTTTAAGTATATCATTGTGATGTCACCTGTTATCAGGTAAATTTCTCCTTTGTAAGCCGCTTAATCAACTTGTTCGATGGTGCATGTTACTTGGCATGACATCATCACTGAAGCCTATCAAATAAATTTTGTATCATTTTGTTCTAGCTAGATTATTCAAGATAGATTATTACTCGATGACTCATGTGAAGCGGTCCCACCTCCCTTCAAAGAACTTCAACCATCTCCAACAAAGGACACGTGGTAGGATCTTGCTAATTCTCCTTCTGACAACACTTAAATATTCATTACTTCATGAGATAGTGACTAACTATTGTCACTAGTTCTCCACATTCTTCTTTAACTACTGCTTGAACCCATGAGTTCACAACTAGCTAACATCGCTAACTCTCCACATTCTTCGTTAATTTATGCTTGAACCCGTGAGTTGGTAATTAACCTTTGTCTCCAGTTCATGGCTTAATTTATGACTGCTTCCTTCATTTTGTGAGTTAGTGACTGACTGCCATGTGGCAATTTTTGATTTGTCTATCTATCTTTATTCACTAACCTCACCTGCACAGGCCCAAAACTTTTTCTCTATGCCATTCACCAACTCGAGCGCTCGACCTTCCAAAAGCCTTATACCTTTGGAAGCTCAACATGGTTGTGTTTAAATATAAAAAAAACCCAATTAGTCCTTAACATAGGCAATGTGGGATAAGTGCATTATAACATATCTACTACTATGACCTTCATAGAGTATTCATTTTTTCATAGCCATAACATCTCGTGCACTTTGTACATTTTCCATTCCTCATGACATCGCTTGATCAATCCTACACACATGAAAATAGGCAGTAACTATTCTTATGATAAAATTCATGGTAACATATGAAAATATTTAGGAAAATGCATAATTATTGTATTAAAACAAGCTTAAGGGAACAAAAATTGAATTTAAAATTTATGTTCTAATAACCATATTGTTCAACAAGCAACTAGATAGGTTTTTCATCTTCTACATGTTTAAAGATCCAAGTAGAGATGTTATCATCTATGGTTTCATTTCCTAATTTAGCCTAGTTAGTGAAGATAGTGGGAGGCTGGCATTGAATGATACTTTGGAACCCTTGAATAGGACACAATTTTCTAGAAAACTTAGGTGAAGCGACCAACTTGCCAATGCAAAATGAGTCCACAATGCTATAATTCTCACATCATTTTTCTTGAAACTTGACCACAATATTGGAAAAAAGTGGATGGAATGGAGGATTTGGACAATGATACAAGATCAATGCAGTGAGATGAATTGAAAGATGAAGGTTCTATATTGATAGGTACTTGACACTCAAGAGTCCCTCTTAAGTTATTGTAATATTGGAAAGGATTGGGATCTCTTAATATATTATTTTAAGCTCCATTGGAAGAGAATTTCAAACATTGTTGGTATTTGGAAGGGACAAATGTCATGACATGAATCAATGGATGGTTTAGGATAAGGTTATATGGAAGGTCCAAGTCCAAGATTTGACATACTGTATTCTCAACCGTTGGGCCAATGTTGATAGGAAGAGTGATAACACCCTTAGAATGACATTCATCATCATCATAGGATCTTATCACAATCCTTTTTTATGTACCAATGCACCCCTAAGAGAATCTAATTGTGCTAGCCAACATTAAAGTACAATTATTTAGGCTTTCTTTTCAATCTACCTAGACTCCTCTCATTTTATGTTTATGGGTGAAAAATTTGAGGTGGAGGGGACATTATGGTTAGGATTGTATGAAGGGGTATCATTCTTTATGAATGTCACATGGTGGTATTAAAAAGGTGTTCTACCATGGTCTTGTTGGTGCTTAAATCAACAGATTGGATTTCCTATGGACTTGCCAATCCAATGCTTGGAAACCCAAGTGATTTGGCCAACTAATAAGTCACAACCAAGGAAAGGTTGGAACTTCTGCAATTCTGGCTCTGCAAAACCAAGGCCGGTAGGCCTATACCTTGACTTATCCTTCAAGTTACAAGGCTTTGTATAGCAGATAAGAAACACTTCAACGTTGTCTCTCAAGTATGGCAAGGAACTTGAAAGAAATCTAACTAAAAACAATATATCATAAACTATAAACTGAAATACTTTGAGTAATTGAAAGAATGTTTAGTAAATATGTATGTAAATTGAAATGAATA
>MU225466.1:917729-963026 GCA_018584345.1 Thuja plicata | reverse complement strand
TTACACATGTGAAAGAAAAAGGACTTATCTTTATTGATTTTGAAAAAATAGTACATCTAGGTCCATGTTATACTTGTTGATTAAAAACTATCCAAATATGTGAAATTGTATTATATTGTATTCTCTCTCTTTACATTTTACATTATGTATATATATGTGTTTGAGTGGCTTTCACACCTTTTTAGGGTGAAAAGACAACTCTTATTATAAATTATTTTGAAAAAATAATAAACTAACTAAAAAATAGCTAACTAACTTTCGGATTTGGCTTTGGTCAAAAATCCAAAACACCTCATGAAAAGCTAATATTTCTACTGGAGATAGGAAATTTGATTTCCCGAACTGGGTCTTTTTTTAGATTTTTAAAATTTGACTATCTTTATCCTCTGTCGAAATAATCTTTGTAGCAAGTCTAAATTCTAGCATTTTATGAAGGCTTCGATTAGTTAGTTCTATTTATTTGTGTCATAAAGCTTCCTTCCTTTGATCTTTTTTTTTTATGGAGAAACATGCTTCTTGATAATGGATTGGGACTTCTAAATTATCAAAATTTAGGGTACCACCATGTCTGTAACTATTTAATGATGAATCATGTAGATCTTTGTCTAAGATAGACGCATGAGTAGGGGATATATACACTAGCTCAAGAATGGAGCTATGAGCATCCATCTTTACTAAATGATCCAAAAATATATATTGGTTAGTTAGTTGATATTTGGAATTTTCTCTTTATAGATTCACTTTGGATCTACGGGTGGTTACTAAAAAACCCAATATTATTATTCTTGATGGTTATGGTTGAGACATTATTATCGACATCTTGGATATGATTTATTGCATACTCATGTGACATTATGTAGTTGGCCTTGTCTTTGGAAATTTGTCTATGAACTAGAGGATCTACCTTATCCATGGTTCTATAGGGGATATTTAAATATAATATTATAAGTGTTAGAAGACCCAAAATGATTATAGATCACTAAATTTCCCTAGTCTATGAGATCTTGATGACACTCTTAAGTTTGAAACACATAGAATTTTTAATAGTCCCTTGGTCCTATGGTAATCACAAAAGTCATTGTCATTCCACTAGGATGGTTTGAAAGGTGTTGTCTCATAATATTTTACTTATTAAAGTTGGATAATGTTTTCTTGTATAATCTTCTTCAAAGATAATTCATTTGGTTCCCATAGGGGTGTGTATTTTCTTGTTGTATTTTGTTAGTCCTTAGAGGACAACGTTGTGTGTTGTTTTAAACTGCACAGTTTGTTGATTTTTTGTAAATTTATGATTGGTTGTTGTTTAATATTTATATATTTGTTGTGGAAGGTCATCTTATGTTCTTATATTGTCATTTTTGTCTTATTATCTCTCATAAATTTGCACCCTATGCCAAATTGCAGAACTTTTCTTTTTGGATAAACATGGAAACTTTCCTAGGCAGTGAGTTGCCTAAACTTGGAAAGAACCTCTGGAGAAGGCCAAATTCCTATATGGTACCTCACCTAAACTATTCTTTCTAAGAAAATGGTTAAAAGGATAAGATGAAACTAAAATCTAACTCTAAAGGGTGATGCACCAAAATAACAGGAACCATGAAAAAATAGATAACTAGACTCCGAGTTTGAATGAATAAGTTGAAAAAAACTACACAACTTTATCTTGTATGCACCTGAAAAAATATTTTATAATAAGCTTGTCATCAAGACCTATTAAGAGGAAGAAAAATTCACACCTAAGAGTCATGCACCTAGAACACTAACTATAACCTGTGAGAAAATACATCTCTGCAAATAGGTGCTGAAAAAGAGACAAAGATTGCATGAAATTAAACATTCACTAATAATCTTATCAATCACAAATAATGCACACAAACAAGAAGAGGAGAGAGAAGGAAAAACAACTCAGTATTTTAGCTCCAAAAATTTGTCACTGTATATATCATGTTGTAAAAGTTATAAAAATGCCAAAAACTATGAAAGGACCCAAAAAGACACTAAGCATAGATATGCAAAATGAGAACTCCCTTCACAAAAAAGTTACCATCTTTTATGCCTCCTTCAAAAAAATTTGCATAATAATAGGGATAAACCTCTTGGTTGGATTCAACTTAAATCCCTATTTTTTAGGCCCTCAAAGGACTTAAAAAAAGCTCAAAACTGAAGAAATGTTCAACCCTTGACCTTGTCCACCATTAAGAAACCTCAAAATGCTCCAACTCCCCTATATTTGGTCAAACAACTCCTAAAACTTCTCCACTTATTTCCATACTGAATTCAACCATCCTAGATATTTGGTCAATTCATAAAGTTTTCAGTAACCACCTTTGGCTCAATATTAACATAGAGAAATATATAAAAAGAGGCAATTGCAATTATTTTGCATTATAAATAAAACTTAATAAAATGATTTATAAAATATCATTTTACTAGTGTTTTCACACAAGTTTTTTTATATGCAAAATAAAAAGGAAAAAACATGACATGGAACATTAATTTTGGAAGAAAATCAAAATATAAACAAAAATGCCTATGTAAATTTGACATCTTAGGGAAAGAAAAAACCCTAGACTTAAAGCCACTCCATTTGTCTTCTCATTTTTTTTCTCTCTACTAATATGGTGCCATGCTACTAATGATTTCTAGGGTTTTATGAGAGGTTTCTAACACCATTCTTCTACAGAGCTTTGTGATATTTCACAGGTAGGTGCTTAATGTGATGCCCAAACTCCATTTTCCAAGAAATATGTTGAATAAAATGGAAATATACACCCATTATTTGTTTCTATGAGGCCACATACCTTCATTTATGTTTCAACTTCTGTATATGCAAGAAGTGTTTGTGAGATTTATGTATCGAGCTAGTCGTGGTTGTGTTGCTTTGTATCTTTGCTTCTTGTAGCTGCAAATTTGCAGAATGATTTTATTACCTTCCACATTAGACACTGGGGTTTTAATTCATTCACAGTCTATAGCTATATATTTGATTGTATGGTCTAAATACATTGAAACCCTTGTCATATTTCCATGCTTGAATCCTTTGTTCAAACTACGCAGGTCGTGACTACAATATTTGAAACCCTTATTTATTGATATGGATATCTTGTATGCATAACTATGATTGTAACTCTGATTTTGGATATGATGAAAATGTTGTCATCACTTTTAGAGGAATCTATCATTTTGTTCTAGGAAAAATAAGATCATCTATTCTTGATGGTAATGAATACCCAGGTGCATTTTCTCTATTTTGAAAATATGTAGCCTCTGTTATTATATGATGATTGCCACAAGATACTTTTAGTGTTTGTTCTGATTAAGTAAAAAAAGGATTTGAAAGGTCTCAAAACCTTGTACATTAGCAGCAAAAGATAGGTCAAAGAAAGACCAAAAAACAAATGTGGAGCCCCACCAAACAAGCCAAAGGAACTAACCATAGTTCCAACCAAAAACAAAAAGGCCCAACCAGCCAAAAACAAGGCAATCAAGATTTACTACTTTTAGTGTTTGTTTCTTTTCACTGGCTATGAATTTTCATGGTTGATATCCCACATAATTGTCAACCTATTCACTATTATTGTATTTAATTGAATAATGATCTATTTTTGTATATTGACTCAGTGGATTCATTATATGGCCGCATGACTTCTTATTTGATACTCTTGACTGTGGCCATCCAATTTCACTATTTTAACATTTATGCCTCTTTCTTGGAAAAAATACTTCTATGGCTATCATAGACTAGTTGTGCTCATTGTCATGAGACATTCTATTGAGAATACCCACTCATACACATTTTAAAACATATCTTGTCACAAAAGGAATGAAAGACAATTTTGGGATGACACTAGTGGCTGCAATGCAACATGCAATGAATAGATTTCCAAAATTGTTAGCAAAGCCTCTTAAAGCTAAATGTTCACTCTTTTGGATATACCCTTCTCTTCATGAATACAACCAATTATTCCTCAAGAAAATCTTTGTTTATGATCAATAAGAAGGCATTATTATATGTCTTTCTAGAAAACTCTAATTTTCTCTGTTTATGCACTCTCCTAAACCGTCACATGTTTTTCTATATCTTTATTGAAAGCTCTTGTGGTACCTTAGTTGAACTATCACTACATTTTTCACTCAATTGGTTCTACTATAGACAACATATCATGATGTTATCACTACTTTTTTTTGGTTACCAGTGCTTGACCTCCTTTTTTGGTATACACCTGATATTTGATTGAGATGACATGATGTTTATGCTCTGATAATTTGCTTCATGCTTCTCACATGTGATTGTCTTATTGCTGATGTTGAAAATATATCCATTCAATAAAATGGTGATTTTTTCTTCTATTGCTCTCATTTATTATCATGCTGATGCACCATGGCCGCCATCCATGTCTTCATATTTCCATTTTGACGATCTTGAATGTTTAGCTAATTTGAAATTAGTATTCATTTGAACCACTGCCTTGATTCGATATGCCATTTTCTAATTACACTTATTCATCTGTAACATATTGTTGATCCTCTTGAGCACTGTCTTCTTTATGATTATCAATTGAAATTATCTATTGAACAACATGATATCATAGTTTATTATCCGTGTATTCTTTTATATCTGTCTCTTGTTAGCAATCTAGGATCGAACCCTTGTAGGAGCCACATTTATATCCACTTGCTAACTAGAGACACCTGTAATTAAACATGAAGCAACATGTTAGGAATAACAACTGTATTTTGATTTGAAGTGATACATGTCTATGTGGGGTAACTGGTAGGGTAGGGTACAACCATTACTTAGAACACTTGTTCTAACTCATTCTATTACAAATTTTCATGACACATGGAAACGAGGACAATATAATCTAGGAGGAGTGGATAACAAAGACAACTTTCTCAACACAAGCCAGTCATCCAGGAAATGACTGGCCCTTGCTCATATGCATTTTTCCTTTTCCCATTTCTTGTACATATATTCATGCATTACTTGAATTCAAAATGTAGTGAATCACTTCTATCTAGTTTCACGGCTTGTGTGGAGCATTTGAAAAATAATTTGATGAATAAAATTACATTTTTAGAAAAAACCTTGTAAAGTGTTATCACTCTGTTATGCTCTTTTCTTCATTAAATGTAATTATTAAATCTTGTATAAAGTTTCAAATTTATTGCATTTAATCTTGAAATCATAGTGTAGAAAAGCAATCAAAATGTACCTTTTCTTTGAAATACCTATGGCTCTACCTAAATTGAGCAAAGAGTGAAATTTGGGTAACATTTTTGGCAACATCTTCTATATGTCTACCTTAAAGATATTGGGACTAGTAGCCTAAAACACTCCATTGGGCATGGAGTCAGTTAACCACCGGATTGAAACCTGAAACTTAGATTGTGGATACAGGATAATCCTTCCTTAATGATTGCATGTATGTTTATTATTTATGATACTGAAACATAGAAATTGATTATCACAATTTATAGATGTATGCCTGATCATTAAGCAAGGATTTTCTTATGTTTGCAGACATTGACAACAAATTTAAAGCATGACTTTCCCTTATTTTGACCGCTGACAGCCACCCTTATTTCAATGAATGTGGATGCATGATTTACCATAGTGAAACATGTTTCACTACCATAAATTCTATGTGTAGATTCAATGAAAATCATATGACCGACAGTAGTGAAACTCTTCTTTTGCACTTCAAACATACCTTGAACCTTGAAAACTTAATGAAAATTGGGAAAGCTAAAACTAAAAATAACCTAACCGTGCTTGAAAACACATAGGGAAAAATGAAAAACTAACCTACCCTATCCTAACCAGAAGAAAAACATGCTAAAAAAAATCATTTACTGGTTGGCTATAATATTTTCCTTTTCTCCTCAAATTGCAATGATGCACATTCTTATCGGAAAATATAGGAAGATGGAAAAATGAAAAACATTTAACAAAATTATGCAACATTTCTTGAAGAAAGGAAGTGTTATGACTTACTTCACTCTGCTGATCGAAGAAATTGACATCTTGGAATGAATCAACAAGCTACATTTGGTCTTCCTTATCAACATCTTCATATTTAGGTGCTGATATAAATGAGGTCTTCTCACTTATCTCCAATTGGGCCAGATACCGAATTGGGCATCCTCTTGAAAGTATGAACTTGGAGATCTCTTTTCTGGTTTCTTCAGTTTCATTTCTTGTCTCTAAATCCTCATAATTGTCTTGCATTATTAATATCCATTTCAACTCCTCTTCCATGGTTATGGGACCATCATCTTCTATTAAGTCATCTAGGAGCTCATCAAAACTATTAACCCATTGAAGATTCTTAGCACTTGGTTCCATATTGTGTTCAGGCATGAAATCATTAGGCAATATTATTTCCAAAATAGGGCTCCCTTAAATAGGTGCATAATTAGACATTTCAACAATAATATTCTCATATAAATCTTTGATAATACTATCAAAAAAATCCTCTAGGCTTTGGTCAGCTTCCATATCATGAACATTTTTCTATTGTATTAATGTGTTTGGAATAACATCTTCATCATCCTAATCAAAAAAAGGGTGTAACTCATCAAAGAAGAGCACAAACCTTTCTTCTTTCTCAAGATAATCTCCTACATCCAATGAGGTTTGTTCATCATCCTGCTCAAAATATACAGGCAACTCTGCAAATAAATTTGGCGCCTCCTATTCCACTTGGTTTTGTTCCTGAACCTCTACCACTTTTTCTATCAAATTATAACCAACAACATCCTCATCCTTTTCATCTCTCTGACCTTGGACTGGCTCACATGGGACAACCTTGAAAGGGTTTGGCATCTGATAATCAGGATACTGAGTCCATGAAGGCTACCATGGTATCTTGGTATCTCGGTATCTTGATCATTTGGTTTAGATTCAATATGAGGATCTAAGAAGTGGTTTTTCTTATCCTTCTTAATCATGAGCTCTTGTAAGGGCTGTCTTAAATCTATTCTAGGTTTATAACTCTTAAAAATTAGAATATCAAGCTTGGATACCTCTTGAGTTATAGGCTGATTTGGGACACAATAAGCTACTTGAGCCTCTAGCTCTTGTAATCTTGAAATTAACTATCTCATTTTCTCCTCTTTTAGTGTAACCTACTTGGCAAGTAACTCTTTCTCATACGAGTGAGCCTCCACCTCTTGCTGATGTATATTATCTTGATAAGAAAGATCCTCTTGATGCATTCTATATTCATGTTCTTGCTCCACAGATCTCAGTCGCTCTTGAAATTATTTCATAATATCATCAAGGATCATGTTTGAAACATGATGCCGGGGATAACTCTGAGAATCATCAAATAAGATCTCTTGTGGTTGTTGATAGGAATGCTTCCAAGAAACTTGAGTAGGGGTGGGAGGGTGGAAAGTGTATGGAAATTTTTGATAAGGTTGGTGAGGAGATGTGAACACAGAAGCCTCATGAAATGGGGAATGACAAGCCATTTTCCCATAAATAAAAGACAAAAAAAACTTATACAAGCTGGAAAATCGTTATAAACTTTGAAAATTGGGAAAAATTGGGCCTTATTTTCTCATACTAGTAATTATATCTACTTGAAACCACTGAATATTTTCTCCAGAGTCGCCAGGTGTGTTTCTCTCTTGCCTCAAAAGGCAAAACCTACATCTATACACACACTAGATAATAGTAACATAAGGCTTGAAAAGACTAAAAAATCAGCTCCTAGTCCCACCAAGTGCGCCAAAATTGTTATCTCTAAAAAATTGCACCTTATGCCAAGTTGCAAAACTTGGCTTTTTGGAGAAACATGGGAACTTTCCTAGATAGTGGGTCACCTAAACTTGGAAAGAACCTCCAGAGAAGGCCGAATTCCTATCTGATATCTCACCTAAACTAAGATTACTAAGAAAAGGGTTAGAAGGATAACAAGAAACTGAAATCTAACTCTAAAGGGTGATGCACCAAAATAATAGGAACCATGAAAACATGGATAACTAGACTCCGAGTTTGATTGACTATGTTGAAAAAAACTACACAACTTTTTCCTGTATGCACCTACATAAATATTTTATAATAAGTTTTTGATCAAGACCTCTTAAGACGAAGAAAAATTTACACCTAACAGTCATGCACCTGGAACACTAACTATGACTTGCAAGCAAATATATCTCTACAAATAGGTACTAAAAATGAGACAAAGATTACATGGAATTAAACATTCACTAATAATCTTATCAATCACCAATAATGAACACAAAAAAGAAGATGAGAGAGAAGACAAAATAGCTCAGTATTTTAGCTCCAAAAATTTGTCACTATATATCATGTTCTAAAAGTTAAAAAAATTCCAAAAACTATGAGAGTACCCAAAAAGTAACTAAGCACAGAGATGTTGTTACGAATGCAAAAAAATTCTCTAGTGCTAAATCCTAACTATTTTTATGCTATGTCTGAGTCTTTTTCTTAAGCCCTAATTGTCATTTGATCTAGCCCTTAGTTTTATTTTTTCCTAAACCCTAAGTCTTCTATGTTTTTATTTTCATGCATTACCTTTTTGGGATCCACTTAAGTCACTTTAAGTTATGTGTCTTAAGTATTCATGCGGGGCCTTTTATTTTTAAGTCCTAAGTCTTAGCAGGGCCCGTGTTTTAATATTTCCTAAGTCTAAAGTCCCTATGGTGGTTTGTGAACAAAAGATGTTGAGCATATTACTTTTAATCCAATAGTGAGCGTAATGCCTTCATCAAAATTTAGATGAAGGATAGTTATCGCAAGATCATGCCTAAGTGACAAGTGTCCATCTTAAGATTGTGGAGATGACATTTTAAAAGATAAAGGAAAGAGAGAGTCACATTCAGATCAAAGTTAATCCAATGATGGACGCAATCCTGTGAATGAAAGATGCGAGGAGATTTATCTTCAAGGCATGGTGCCTATGTGACACGTGGCTAGTGGCGGGACCTAGCCAGGGCTAAATGGAAGTTAAAGGTAATTCAGATGAATTTTGATAAGACGGAAGGCATGATGGCTAGAATAGAAGATGCATGTTGTTTATTCATCATAGGATCATGCTTAGCTGACATGTATCCACTTTGAGATTGTGGGTCTGGGAATTTGAAAAGAGGTAAAGGTGGGACATATCTATTTAAATCTAACAGTAGGTGTGATGCCTTGATCCAAAGTTTCCCCAAGGATAGCCATTGGGATCACACCTGAGTGACACCTGTATAGGTTGATGAGGAAAAGTAAAGTGGGACCGATGGTGCTACGTGGAGCTTCTAGTGAAGAAGATCAATGGTAGTCGCAAGTTTTCAAGGAAGAAAAGAATATTCTACTATGGTGTGTGATTATGCGTGGAGATGCCACATGTCCTCAGCCAATGACATGGATGTGGGACTAGATGTGTGTCAAATAACATGGTGCATTGAATGATCTTTTTGAGGGTTATTTAACATTGGATGTTACTCAATGGAGGGGCTCCACATGGCCCATAATTGCTATCAAATGAATGTGTTTCTAAGCAGGCCATTTTATTCATTGTTTGATGGCAATTTTTGTTCGATGGCGGGCTCACAGGTATTTTAAGGGTTGATCGGATGACCATGTTTTAAAATAAATTTAAGGTTTGATCTCGGTCATTGATTGATTTTTCATGCCAGGGGTGACTATTGAGGCAGATATTTGAATATTTTAATCTTTTCGAGGGTTTTCAAGGTGTGGTGGTGTGTCTTGGTCATAGGGAAATTGTTGGCTTTTCTCTGCGAGGCTGATTTTCATTGATGGACCAAGTTAATGGATTCAGGCTGGTGGTTGTGAAGATCAGATTAAATTAGTTTTGATCTTTTGAGAAAGACCAGTTGGTGGGTTGGAGAAAGGAAGGATTGTAGAAAATCAAATTTCATAGAAGGATAGATATACCCTAGATGAATCAAAGAAACAAGAACACCCCATTATTCCTTCAATAGGTGGAAGTTATCCAATATCCTATGGTGGTCAACAATTACAAATATATTTTTCTGCATAAAGGAATAAAGACAAAGGTTCTACTTGGCGAAGGTAGAACAATTTTGAATTTATCGCAAAGGCACTGCGGTCCAATGAGAAATTAACTTCTAACACCTCAGTTTTTCATTCTATTATATTTTTGTCTTTCATGATGAGTCATTATTTTGTCTTTTTCCTAAATGATCCAAAGCTTTTGCAATCCCTATTCTATAAAAGTATTTCTAAGATCATTTAGAAGGGCTGGAAAAAATTGAGTTATAAAGTTGCATATGAGTTTTCAGTCAGAGATATAAAAGATTGTATTAGACTGTGTCAATATAGAATAGAAAGTTTCATGTCTTTTGCCATTATTGAAGTGGTGTATATTTTGAAGAAAATTGTATATAGGAACATGATTCTTCACATTAAATAGAAATACCCCAGATTCAATTCTCTTTTTTTGTGTCTATTTCTTGAGTTGTGAGTTTTCTGATTCATTGCATAGAACTTATCTGTGTAAGTTGTTATTCTTTAGTTTTGATCTAGGATCAAATTAAATATTTCTCTAGATAAGACATAGATTCATTTGGTATGAAAAAGGATTTTATAAGAAGTGTGGGTCTCAGTTAGTTGCATTTATGGCTTTCAATCTTTGACAATAGTTGGTTTATGTATTCTGCATCTGCATGAAAGATATTTCCCAATGGATAAGGCACTGGTCAGAAATTAGTACTTTCTATAGTGATACATGTTTGGTTGGGTTTGGCTATTTTATGAAAATTTTAAAATAAAACCATTTGAAAACCCTTTTAAGTATTATGGTTGTGTGTTGTATGTTCTTCATGGTAATTGAGAATTAATGAATAAGTGATTATCATTCAACATTTTCTTATCATTTTATGTTGTTTAAATCTAGAGAGAGTTGTAAAGTGTTGAATATTGAGCTAGACTAGGTCTACCCACCTTGGTCTCGCAGAACCAAAAGTGTAGAGGGAAGTATTATCCCTATAGTTGGTTTGATAACCTTAGTTTTCCCCATATTTGGAACTAACCACTCCGCAAAATCCATCTATAGGTATATTGGTAGATTACAAAGCATAAAATCATTTTAAAACACCAACAAAATGATGACTATGTTGGGGACTAGCAGTAAATTGACATAAATAACGCAAGTTTAAAGTTGAGTTGGACTCCTGGCCTGCTTATTTGTATGAGCCAAGAAGTTGACCATTAAAGGTACAGAGTTACACTTTTCTTGTCCCATGGATTTGTTTCATTTTTGAAATATTGTCGGGACTTTCTTAGCCCCCTTGTTGTTATCCTTTGTCTTGTGAAATTCCTTATTGAAGTATTCGTATAACTGAGAGCTAGTGTTGTGTTTTCACAACCCATGTTGGGTGACGACTCAAAGAAATCTCTACAGTAGTGCTGAGTAATAGATATTATTTTATACACACTTTCTCAGTACGAGTTATAAAAATACCAGATCCTAGATGAAAAATCATCCTAAAGATAAACTGGAAGGTGAGCTTCCAACTACCTCCAGAGCTGGTTAGCTAAGGAAAAAAAAGAATGACATGATTATTACTCAGGCTTGGAGACAAACAAGGAACACTAGGGTAGAAGATCCAATCCAACACAACCATGAAGGAAATGCATCAGAGTATGAAGAGGCTGCTGACTTAGGATTGGGTGTGTATGAGGATTACTATTCTCCAGATGAGAGAGGAGAGGAGGGATCATGAAATACCAAGAAAGTAACCCATAATTAACCTCAAGGATATGATAGGAGGTCCAAAAGAAAATGTAGAGGTGAAGAGGATAGGAATTCCCCTTGTGCTGCAAGATATTTACCTTCAGATAGGCCTCATGTCCATAATCACAAAAGAGATAGATTTCATGTAGAAGTTTCAGAATATGAAACCACTCTCCTAGATTCTGAAAGTGTCTTTAAAGAAGTTGATGAATTGGGGAGGAGAATCCAAGAGAATATTACCATTAGACAATAGAGAGAAAAATAAAGGAGAATATGATAAGACAAGCTTAGATCAGATCTAAACAATTGAAAAGGCAATTGCTAGACTTAGAAAAATAAACTATATTGAAAAACCCAAGAAGGTTGAAGAGGAACCTGTCATCCATCAAGTTTTTGATACTAAAAAAAATAAAGATAAGGGAAAGTAGAAGGTGACAGGAGTTGAAATAAATGAACCTATGAGTCACAAGGTTCTAGTGGATCCGATGTCTAAACTGGACACTGATCTTGAGAAGGATAAAAGGGAGAAAGAGATCATAGCAAAAGAGCTTGAGAAAGTAGAGATGGAGGCTTTTGATTTATAGATGAAGAAGAATATTGATTTTCTCAAGAATTCTTCTGGGCCTTCTCCTGTTGCTGCCTCTTCCTCAACACTTGGTGAGAATATTGAAAATCCTATGAAGCAAACAAAAAATGTTCCACCACCAGCTAGTGCTAAGATTGATACAAAATCAAATGCCAAATCATCTACTTCCCAAAATGATAATCCATTCCAAAGGAGACTGGTTCATGTAGAAATGTACATACAACTCTCTTTTCTTGGTATTCCTGGTTATCCTATTGTAATTCCAAATGAAATCAAAGATAAACTTCCTAAATTTGCTAGAAATAATGTCATCACTTATGAAGAACATTTAAAGAAGTTTACTGATATGATGGATGACTATGAAATTGGACATGATGATGTAATGATGAAAATTTTTGTTCAGTCACTAGTAGAGGATGCTAGGGATTGGTTTAGAGGATTAAATCATGATTGTGTGGGATCTATGGATGAATTTAAAAATTGTTTCAATGAGAAATATGGTGACAAGACTAATGAAGGATTCATGCTGAACAGTTCAACAATATCAAGAAAAATCCAAATTAAGAAGTTGTTGAGTTCAATATAATATTCCAAAGGGCCATGCATAATATTTTCCAAGTAACGAGGCTCGATGAAAAGGTATTTATTGCAACTTATTTAAATTATTTTGATGCTAAGATGGGATATCTTCTTAGGGACAAGAATCATAGAAACATTAGGGAAGATTTTAAGTTAAATTTTAACATTGAGACTAATAGAAGAGTATCAAGAAAAGTGGGTAGAAGGGAAGATTGGAAGCCTAATAGGTTCAATAAGAAAGAATCATATAAGTCCTCTCATGTGAAAACTAAAGAGGATGATAGTTTGAAGATAAATGCTATAAAGGATTTGAAGCCTAGAGAAAATAAGAATAATAGGTCTCTCAATACTGATAAACCATTCTTTAGCAATTTTAACTAGTAGCCAAGAATAAATTACCCCTATAAAACCCAGTGGAAGGATGGGAAGCCTATTATCCCACAAAAGAAAGATAAACCTGATGATAAGACCCCTGATCCTTTGCAAAAGAACTCTGTTAACATGTGTGATGTTTTTTGATGGTGTGTAGCTTGTCAAGCCCCACATAATCCTGATTATTATGTTATATCTGCAAATGAGGAACAAGGGGATGAGGAAGATGAATCATATGATGATAGTGGTTGTGCTATGAATTCCTTACATCTATGGGGTGAAGTATATTCTGATGATGAGATTGAAAACCAAGATGTATCTGGATCACAAAGAAGAAAATAAATATATCATCAAGTTTTTTCTCATGAAGAAGAGGAAATTGATGATATAAGATGTAATGCAGAAAATGGCGAGGAACCCATTATTTTAAGAAGAAATTCTGATGAAGAGATAGCAGAGACCACTTCTAACATGGTTACTCAAGCAATGCATAACTATAATTTGAGAAACATAACAGTTGGTAATGCAGATAGAAAACCAACTAGTATTTTCATCAAGGAAACCAAAGCAGACACTAAGCAACCACAAGAAAAGGGAAGATATGATGAGGGTGTCAAGAAGATAAATGTTAAGAAAGGAAACAAGTCCAATGGTCCAAATATTGTGTATGAGGTAAAAGAAAAGATGCTAGAAATAATTTTTCAGCCTCCTCAAAAGGATAGTAAGCAACCAAAGAGAGATGAGCTGAATTTGGCCACTCAGGTTAAGGATGGAAATCTTGTTACTGTGAAAAAAATTTCTTTGATATAAAGTACACCCCTATTGATATGGGGCAACTGTTGTCACTAATTTTTCAAGGTTCCATTGTTAGAAATGATGAGAATTGGGGAACATAAAGAAAAGGCCCTGAGATGGGTGAATGGTGTTTTTTCCACAAAGATTCAGAAACTAGAAGGTAGTGAGAAAATGGGAAATGTAGATGATAAATCTGAAATCAAGAGAAAGGAGTTAGAAAAATTTCTTCAAAGATCCCTCAGATTTACTTGGACACTAATTTTGTGAATAATCCCTTGGGAGATGTAGATCCCTTTTTCTTGACTTTGGTTGTAAATGGTAAAATTCTAAATAACTGCATCATAGATTCTAGAGAATTTATTACTATTATTCCTATAGAGGTAATGAAGCCTATGTGATTTCAAGTTGATACTCACCATGGAATATGTCAGGCAATGGATTCTAGAGAAGTACCTATCATTGGTACTATTAAAGCTTTGCCTTATAGGTTGGCCGCATATCCTGATAAAAATGATGACAATGAGTGTCTTAGTTGTTGTTATTCCTCCCCAATATGGAATGTTATTATCAAGAAAGTGGAGTTCTTCAATGGGAGGGAGTATTCAATGTGATTTTTCCTTTGCAAATTTCAACATTGTTGGTGAAAATGTCAAAGTTTCCCAGGAAACTAGGACTTCTCACATGATTGAGGAAGATGGAAATGTTAATATGAATTGTTTTGTGGATACTAATATTGGTTCTTTCCAAGTGCAAGATAGAAAGGTTGAAGGAAAGGTTCAACCTATGCTTTTATATCAAGATAAAGATAATTTGACAGACCAATGTGACATATGGATTATTTATTTTGATGGTGCAAGCTCTAAGGAGTGAGCTGGTGCAGGAATAAGAAATTTTAGAGTAATCAGAGTCTCTAAATTAGTAATATCTCAGATTAGATCCAATTATGCTTCAAAGAACCAAAGATTGAAGCAATACAAAAATGTTGTTTGGGATGAGTCAGAAAATTTTTATGCATTCGGATGGATAGAAACCAAAACAAAATGACATATTTTCTAGCCAATATTGCTTTGAGGCCAGAAGATATCACATTTGCAAGAATCTCCAAGATAGAGGTTCAATTTAGGCCTTCCATACTAGATAATGTTGAAAGCTGGCAGGTTTTTGAAGATGATTGGGATATTTTGAGATTCTTACATTGTGAAGCAGACTTTGGAAACAAGGAGATGGATTTCACTGGAAACCTTGGATGGTAAGGATACTATTTTTGGTAAGGAAGTCCTACAACTGAAATCTAATAGATTTACAAAGGTATTAGTTGTTCTTTTTTTTCTTGAGAGAGTATTCAATAATAAGGATAAGACATTTTATGCAAAGACTGTAAACAAACCAGAGGATACAAAAGAAGTAAACCTAGGAATAGATGAAGCTCCTAAGAATGTATAAATTGGAAAGAAGATATCTCCTAAAATTAGAAAGTTGTTAATTGATCTTCTCAAGAAGTATAGGCATGTTTTTGCATGGTCTTATGATGATTAAAGGCCTATAGAGAAGATCTTTTTCATTATGAAATTCCTTTGAAGGAAGGCACAAATCCTTTTAGACAAAAATTGAGACTTGTTAATCCCACATTAGCACCAAAGATGCAAGAAGAGTTGAAGAAAATGAGAGATGCCAAAATTATAAAACCCATTAGACATTCAACATGGGTATCAAACTTGGTTTGAGTAAGAAAAAAGAACGGAGACATCAGACTCTGTGTGGATTTCAAAAAATTTAACATTAATTCATTAGAGGACAACTATGGTTTGCCAAAAATGGAAGCCATGCTACAAAGAGTCACTGGATCTAAACTGATGTCAGTGATGGATGGATTTTTAGGATACAACTAGGTTATGGTCAAGGAATCTGAGCAATTCAAGACTGCATTTACCACACCATGGGGTACCTTTGTATATGTTAGAATGCATTTTAGCTTGATAAATGTTGGGGAAACCTTTCAGAGAGCCATGTATGTTGCATTTGCAGATTTAATTAATAAATTCTTAGTGATTTAACAAGATTATCTTACAACTTATTCAACAAAGGAAGATAAATAATGTGGTCATCTTGGGAAAATTTTAGTAAGAGCTTTGGAGTATGGGGTTTCACTTAACCCAAAGAAATGTTCTTTTGGGG
Source organism: Thuja plicata (assembly GCA_018584345.1). NCBI lineage: Eukaryota > Viridiplantae > Streptophyta > Pinopsida > Cupressales > Cupressaceae > Thuja > Thuja plicata. The sequence goes on along the minus strand of MU225466.1, from coordinate 946,781 downwards.
TCATAGAGGAAAAGATTCTAGGGCATATTGTGTCTAAGGATGGAGTCAGGATTGACCCTAAAAGGGTTTCTTCCATTAACAAGGTCCCTCAGCCTAAGAATGTTAAAGACATTCAATCTTTCTTTGGATAAGTGAATTTTTTGAGAAGATTTATTACAAATTTTGCAAAAACTAGTACTCCTATTTCTAAAATGTTGAAGGAAGGAGCTAATGTAGAATGGAATGAAGAAACATCTAAGGATTTCTTAGACATTAAGAAAGCTATCAAGGATGCCCCTATTCTGAGGTCACATGATTATAGAAATCCTATGAAAATTTTCTCCTTTACTTCATACCATATTGTTACAAAAGAATTCAAAGGGTTTTGAGCAACCCATTTCCTTTTTCAGCAAATCCTTACAAGCAACACAATTGAAATATGAAATCATGGAGAAGAAAGCATATGCTTTTTTCAAGGCTGTTAAGACTTTTAGATGTTACTTGGTGTGAGAAACCATAGTTTCTTATGTGCCTAGTGCTTTTGTGAAGGACATTTTGGTACAATAGGAGGTTTCAAGAAAAAGATGTAGATGGATAAATTGAATCAAAGAATTAATATAGATATTCAGATCACAAAGTTGGTTAGAGGCCTAGGACTTGCAAAGCTTATGGCTCAAAGAAACTTGGATGCTAATCATATAAACATGTTCGAAGAAGATCAAAGACCTTACATTTGTGATATGGATTGTTGTGAATGGTACAAAGATGTCATTGGATACTTGCAAATAATGACGTTTCCTCTTGAGATGGATGAAAATAAAAAGAGAATAGTCAAGTTGCATGCTGTTAAGTATGCCATTCTGAAAGGTGAGCTATGGTGGAGAAGAAATGAAGGAGTCTTTCTCAAATGTGTAGACCATAAAAAGTCCATGGACCTATTAGAAAAAATGCACAATGGTGTGTTTGGGGGCCATTAAATGGCTAAAACCACTGCACATAAGATTTTGAGATCTAGTTTTTCCTGGCCTACCATTTTTAAGGATGTCAAAAAATGTGATGCTTGCCAAAGATTTGCAAGTAAGCTCAAATTTGGTGGAAATTTACCTTTAAATCCTGTTACAATTGAAGCACCTTTTCAAAAGTGGGGTATGGAATTTATTGGAGAGATCCCTAAAAAATATAGTGGAGGTCACTCCTAGATTCTTGTGGTGACTGATTATTTTACTAAGTGAGTTGAATCTATTCCCACTAAGAGAGCCACCAGTAATGTTGTAATTTACTTTATGTTGCAAAACATCCTCACTAGGTTTGGTTTCCCAGAAACTATAGTGTTAGATAATGCAATGTTATTTATATCAGAAGAATTTAATGATTTGTGCCAGCTATATGGGACCCAAATTTATTATTCTTCCCCATACCATCCAAAGGGGAATGACCAAGCTGAATCCAAAAATAAAAGCCTGATAATTTTTTTGAAAAGAGTGTTGGATTAGAATAAAAGGGATTGGGATTGAAATTTGTAACAAGCACTATGGCCTGATAGAGTGACAGTGAAGAAACCTATTGGTTGTACGCCCTTTGACCTAGTATATGGTATACATTCTAGGTTGTCACAAAATAATCTATTACAAATGTACAAGTTTTACCAAATTTATGATGAGGATTTAGATGATGAAATGAGAATCAGGATGGATGACTTGATATAATTAGATGAATCAAGGAGGGAGGCACATGATAAAAATGTCAAGTTGCAGCTCCAATGTAAGAATTTATATGAAAGAAGAACCATTGTAAGAAATTTTGAAATTGATGATTTGGTTTGATGTGGAATGCCAAGCTAGAGGATAAAGGAGAACATAGTAAGTTTTACCCTATTTGGCAGGGACCATACATTATTGATAGTAAGCGGGGTTATGATTCTTACATTCTCAAGGATTTGACTGGGAACATTTTTGAATTGATAGTTCATGGTCAATTCCTAAAATTTTACTTCTCATGAAGTTCTCTATATCCATGAACAATAGGCTGTAGATATGTTTTTTGATTTTATGTGTTTCTTTCTATAGTTTGTGTGTTTTTGTTGTGTGTTGTAAGGTATTTTTACTTTTGTAGGTGGTCTTCTTAACCCTGAGATCCTAGGATCTTGTTATGCCTGCAAGAGACACACATCCCCAATTAGAGCCATTGTTAGGACTACAAATTTTTTCTCTAGTACTAAATCCTGCCTATTTTTATGTTATGTCTAAGCCTTTTTCTTAAGCCCTAATTGTTCAAACTATGCTTGAATCCTTTGTTCAAACTATGTATACCATGGCTACATTATTCGAAACCCTTATTGTTTTCTATGGATATTTTGGATGCATCACTATGATTGTAGCTCTCATTTTGGTATAGATCTGCTAAAAATGTTGTCATTAGTTTTAGAGGACTCTGTCATTTTGGTTTGGAAAAAGAACATCATCTATTCTTAATGGTAATGAATACCCAGCTGTGTTTTCTCTATTATAAACATATGTAGCCTATGTTATTATACAATGATTTCCATGAGATACTTTAAGTTTTTGTTTCTTTTCACTGGCTATGCATTTTCATGACTAATTTCCCACATCATTGTCAACCAATTCATTTTTATTGAATTTATTTGAATAATGCCCTATTTCTGTAGATTGACTCAGTGGATTCATTATATGACCCCATGACTTCTTATTTGATACTCTTGACTGTGACCATCTAATTTCACTATTATAACTATTATGCCTCTTTACTGGAAAAAAAAACTTCTATGGTTATCATAGACTACTTGCTCATTGTCACAAGGCCTTTTATTGGGACTACCCACTCATACACATTTTAAAACATATCTTGTCACAAAAGGAATGAAAGAAAATTTTGGGATGACACTAGAGGCTACAATGCAAAGTGTAATGAAAGGATTTCCAAAATTGTTAGCAAAGCCTCTTGAAGCTAAATGTTGGCTCTTTTGGATATACCCTTCTCTTCATGACTCCAACCAATTATTCCTCAATAAAATCTCTATTTATGACCATTGAGAAGGCAATGTTAGATGTATTTCTAGAAAACTCTGATTTGCTTTGTTTATGCACTCTCCTAAATTGTCACATATTTTAACATATCTTTGTTGAAAGATTTGGCTGTACCTTTGTTGAACTATCACTACAATTTATACTCAATTGGCTCTACTATAGACAATATATCACCATTTTATCACTGCTTGTTTTTGTTTGGTTACTTAACCTCCATTTTTGGTATACACCCGATATTTGATTGAGATGACATGATGTTTATGCTCTGATAATTTGCTTCATGCTACTCACATGTGATTGTATTATTGCTGATGTTGAAAATATCTCCATTCAATTACTTCTATTTCACTCATTTATTATCGTACTGATGCACCATGGCTGCCTTCTGTGTCTTCATATTTTCATTTTGATGATCTTGAATGCTTAGCTGATTTGAAACTACTATTCATTTGAACCACTTCCTTGATAAGTTATGCCATTTTTATGTATACACTTGTTCATCTATAACATATTGTTGATCCTCTGGAGAATTTTATTCTTTATGATTATCACTTGAATGTATCTATTGAACAACATGATATCACAGTTTCTTATAGGTGTATTCCTTTATCTCCATCTCTTGATAGAAAGTTGGGCTTGAACCCTTGTGGGAGCCACATTTACATCCACTTGCTAATTAGAGACACCTATAAATACACATGAAGCAATATGTTAGGAATAACAACTGTATTTTAATTTGAAGTGATGCATGTCTATGTGGGGTAATTGTGTAGGGTAGGTTACAACTATTTCTTAGAGAGAATGTTCTAACTCATTCTATTACAATTTTTTATGACCCAGGGTAGCGAGGTAGCGAGGACCATAGAATCTAGGGGGAGTGGATACCCAGAGATAAGTTTCTCAACACAAGCTAATCATTCAGGTAATGATTGGCTCCTCCTCATATACATTTGCATTTTTTCCATTTCTTGTATAGGCATTAATTGAATTCAAAATGCAATGAATCACTTTTATCTAGTTTCATGACTTGTGTGGAGAATTTGAACAATACTATGATGAATAAAATTACATTTTTAGAAAAAATATCGTAAAGTGTTATTTCTTTGTTATGCTCTTTTCTTTATTAAATATAATTATTCAATCTCATATAAAGTTTCAAATTTATTGCATTTAATCTTGAAAGCACATAGTGTAGAAAATCAATCATAATGTACATTTTCTTTGAAATACCTATGGCTCTACTTGAATTGAGCGAGGAGTGAAATTTGGGTAACAAGTCTCTTTGAATATTTTTACAGGTCCTTTAGCAAAAAGGGTCTTCTTAATGGGGATACCATTTTCAATGACTTCATAAAATATGTTTGAGTAATGGAGTTGGAGATGAAACATCATCTCTTAAATAAGATTATGTATGATGATTTGAATCAATTATTTTTAGGTACATGCAAGGATATTTACTTGTGATGCAGGAGAATCTTGGGATCTTGGCAATCTTGCATCAACCTGATGCAAGAGAATCTTGGGATCTTGCAATATTGCATGTACCAAAAACATTTGATTTCAATAGTTAGTCTATTTTATTTCAGTCTAGTGTTTTTGTTGGTGATAGACCTGTACTTGTTATTTTTGGTTGTGGTCGTGGCTATGTGTTTGTAGCTTTGTGTTGGATAATTTTATATGATTGCACCTCATTTGGTATCATTGCATGAGAATTATTACAATTTCTTTATGGGACTGTACTATTCTTCATGTTATCGATCAGTGGTTGGGTTTTTGATCTTTTTCTCAATCTTCTAGTTGGATTTTCTGAGTGTGGTTGTGCCAGCTCATTTTTTATGTTTGAGGACAAATTTTTTTTTTATCACATCTCTTATTATTTGCATTGGAGGTTGATCCATTTGTTTTGGGTCTTGACCTAATTCTTGTAACATACATTCTTATTCTTGGAAAATGTGATCTTTACTAGGCTGATCGATGATTGTAATTGCTATTTATGCTTATTGACTTGTTCTTATGGGATAAAAAGAGTTTTCATAATATTATCTAGCGTAGCTTGGATAGGGTTGTAAGATATTTCTGATCTAATTAGGCATGTATGTCTGGCATCTGAGACTGCATGTTACAGATCTATTGTAATTGATTCATCGATCATAATTGAAGGCTGATCTCTCATTTTCTCATTGTTGGCTTGTTGTTCTTCTTATTTCTATTATGTTGTGTTGGGTGCAAGGATCAGACTGATCTTTTGAGGTTTCTCCATCCTTGACTACATCAAGTGGTATTAGAGATTTAGGTTTTTCATCCTTAGGATTTTCTTGTGGGGTGGCAGTCGACAAAATCTGACCTATAGAGACTAAGGATTGTGAAGATGGCTAGGAGAAATGCTAGAGGTGGAGCACGAATGGAGACACAACTATTTTGGATTTGTTGAGGCAAACATCTTCAATATTAGAAGTAGTAGAGACAACTCAGAGGAGAGGACAACATATAGAAGATGCAAGTGATGAAGAAGGAGATGAACAAAATCTGAAAGAAGCAGTAGAAGGAGATAACCAGGAAGCACACTTGAGTTGAATCAAGGAGAGGAAAGATTCATTAGGGAATTAACTAACATTAATATGAGACCTCACTTCTAAAATATTTTATGAAAAATAGATCTATTAAGCCCAAGAAACCTGCATGCGAAAAACCTGTCACAAGGAAGAAATCTGTAGGAAACAAACAAGGGTTTTGCTTTGATAATGTGAAATTTTATTATCAACCAAAAGAATGAATAAAAATATAAAAAGGATCAAACCTTATAGAAGGAGATTGTAAAACCTAATATGAAACCCTAATAGGTAATAGGCATTTATTAATTAGATTTAATTATTAAATAACTAATGTAAGTGCATAAAGTGAAATCTTAAGAGGTAGTAAAGTTAATTTAATCAAGGTAATTAAATTAATTCTTTACTCTAACACCCCCCTTAAGATGAGAAACAATGCAACTACAAACAATGCAAGAAAGAAGCAAAGGAACTACAATGCTGAAAGAAAATTTGGGTCCCGACAACATGACCTCATGAGGTACCCAATCACAACCAAATCTCTATGAAATAGAGAAACATAGAAAACCACATGGGAAAAACCCTCCTCCAAAAAGAGATAGAAAGATGCAAAAAGTAGAAAAAAGGAAGGAAGGTTGGCCTCACTGAGACCCCCCAAGGACAAATTCCTTCACCCCAAGCATAGAACACAACTGAAGATAGTGCATGGATGAAAAAGGCTTAGTGAAGATGTCAACAACCTGCTCCAAAGTGGGAACATACTCCAAGATGAGGGAACCATCTTGAATCAGCTGCATGATGAAATGCATATAGATCTCAATGTGCTTGGTCCAATGATTCTCAACTGGTTTGTGAGAAATATGAATGATACTCTGATTGTCACACCAAAGAAGAGTGGGACTATCAGGAGGAAACCCAAACTCTGTCATCAATTATCAAAGCCATAAAACCTCCTGACTAGCTAGCAAAGCTACTCGATACTCTACCTCTATAGATGATAATGCAAAAAAAATCTACTTCTTTCAAGACCATGTGATAGGACCAGAACCAAGATAAAAAACAAAGCCACAAGTGGAATTTTGACCATATCTATCACCACCCCAATTGAAATTTATGAAACCAAAAATGTGAGGAGCTCCTGATGTATAGTGAATGCCATATGATGTAGTGACCCGAATGTACCTCAAAATATGTTTGGAAGCTTGCTAATGACTCTCATGAGGATCATGGGAGAATCAAGAGACAATGCCAACCACAAAGGAAATTTTAGGACAATTGTGTGTCAGGTACAACAAACTACACACAAGCTTCTTGTATAAGGTGGAGTCCACTAAAGGAGTAGAGAAAGTGGTAGAGAAAATAATGCCTGATTGAAAAGGTGTGGGAGTAGGATTTCAATCAAGCATGATGAATCTATGAATCATGTCAAGAGAATAATTCTAATGGTGTATGGAAATCCCATTTGAAGAATGAATAGCCTATAGGTCCAAAAAGTAGTGCAGAAGGCCAAGATCTGTCATCTCAAACTGCTCCATCAATTCTCTCTCAACACTCTTAATCATAGAAGATGAGCTACCTGTGATGATGAGATCATAAAAATACAACACAAGTATCATAAGATCAGCCCCATGATGCTGAATGTACACTGTAGGATCAGAATGACAATGGGCAAAGTGTGAGGATAATAAGAAAGAGTCCATCTTCTCATACCAAGCCCGAGGGGCTTGTTTGAGACCATATAATAACCTCTAAAGTCTGCACACAAGAGAAGAGTCCTACACAAATACCTAGGGCTGCTCCATATAGATATCCTCATGTAGATCTTGATGCAAGAACACACTCTTCACATCTACATAATACACTGTCTGACCTCGTGAAGCTGCAAGAGAAAGTACCAGGTGAATAGAATTCATATTGGTGACAGGAGCAAAGGTCTTGTAGTAATCAATACCCTCCACCTATGAAATTCCATTTGCAACAAGGTATTCCTTATACTGATCAATAGAACCATCTGCAACATACTTGGTATGGTACACCCACTTGCACTGAACCAAATTTATTCCTTTTGGAAGAGTACAAAGATCCCAAGTGTGATTCTTCATCAAAGAAGAGTACTCCTCATCCATAGCCCTATCCCAGTTAGGATTTCTTTTTGCCTCTAAAATTTTTTGAGGATCATCTGAAACAATATGAGTCAAAAATACAGTACCAGATCATTAAGAATGAGTATGATGGGTATCTGAAGGATCTCCTACCAAAGAACTAGAAACACTGACAGTATCACAAGCCCACTTGGGCACTTATAGAATATCTGGTAGAGGGGAAGGTGGATAATCATCTAAATCATCCTAAGAGGAAATAGAATCCTGAAGAGGAGAAGAGGAAGTACTAGGCAATGAGGGAGAAGTTGGTGATGGAGGCTCTATCTGGGGATATCACACATCAAACTGGACATCTCACCAAAACAAGACCGCTATGGAATTAGGATCAAACAACTTGTATGCCTTCATATCCTCAGAGTAGCCAAAAAATATGAGTGTTCGACTCTTCCTCTCCATGGCTTTCCTCTGAGCATCTGGAATAAATGCCCAAGCCTCACTACCAAAAAATCGAAATGTAGAAACATCATGCTTGACATGGGACCAAGTCTCCTCAGGAGTCAAATTTCATAATGCCTTATGAGGCATACAATTTTGAATGTAGTTGGCACAATTCACTTCTTTTGCGCCAAAAAAGGGTTGTATATCTCGAGACTGTATCATACAATTTGCCATCTCATGCAATGTTATGTTCTTTCTCTCAGAAACTCCATTCTACTGAGGAGTATGAGGAACTGTCAGTTGATGCAATGTACCCTTCTAAGTGCAAAAATCATGAAAATACTGATTCACATATTCCCCCCATTGTCAGTGCGTATCCACATGACAAAAAGACTAGATTGCTTCTCCACAAATGTCTTAAAGACTCAAAATGAATCAAAGACATTAGACTTGTACTTCTAGAAGTAGACCCATGTGCATCTGGAGAATTCATCAATAAGGGTGAGCACATAATGAGCACCCAAAAAAGGAGTGGGAAATAACTTGAGATCACTATGTATCAACTCCAACGGTGCCTTAGCACGTGAGGATCTACCTGTTGGAAAATAATCTCTATGATGTTTTCCAAGTGCATAACCTTGACAAACACCATAAATGCAAGAGATATGAGGAAGCCCAATCACTAAGTCCTATGCACTCATCTGTTGGAGATATCTGTAGTTGACATGGCCAAAATTCTCATGCTAAAGCTTTCTCATTGTGTCTACATGAGCAACAAGAGAAATACCTGTATAATTGGAGCTATCAAAGCCATAAAACCTGCATAACTGATACTCTGAATCAACACTCCTAGTAGAAAAAACCAAATCAAGATCATGAAGGTCTTGAATAACCACATCATGTGGTGAGAACTCAACTGTCTTACCAGAACCATAATGAAAAATTTGATAGACAGACAATAGTTTCATAGAAATGGTAGGAACCAAAATAAAATCCTGTAGAGAGACACCATCCAATTAAATAGTACCAGAACCTATAATTGAAATTTGTGCTAAGTCACCAACTATAATTTGTGTAGTATCACTCTAAGCAAGTGAGGTAACCAAAATAGGTATGTGTGTCATATGGTGCGAAGCACCTAAATCAAAGTCCATGTAGTAGTGGAAGATAATGCTCATATAGAAAGAACATGAACTTTCCCTGTGGGAGTAGGTGAAGGCCGTGGAGAAGCAATACTATACTGCTACAAGGCTTCCTTTAGAGCCTCAAGACATTTCCAACACCTAGAAATTGGATCCCCTTCCTTGCCACAAAAATTGCAAGCTTCACCTATGAACTTCTTAGTCTTAGAGGAAGACTCACTAGACTTAGAAGATTTACACTTAGGAGTGGATTTCTTACTCTTTTTTTTGAGGTGGCTTGGACGAATGCTTAATGCCAACTGAATCTATTTTGGACTTCTGCTTCTGTGTCCCCTTAGAAGTATGAGAAACAAAATCTTGGTTCTTATTTCCAAATAAAGAATCCAATTGTGTGAGCTTGGCACGCTCTCTAGTCAACTGATCACAGTGTTAGCAATTTTTCCCTAACCTTGTCCAGGAAAAGGATAATTAACGAGGATCAAACAAATCCTCCTACAATTAGAGCTCTAAAGCTCAGGCGGGTGTACCTATTGGATTCATTTCTTTCAGTGAATGATGAGACGGATTCCTGCCCATCACACTTGATTTGACAATCACTCATAGCTCATTAAATAGAAAAGTAAAATGATTCAATATTATTAATTGGATGATGAGACCTATAGAACCAGCGAAGACCAGTACCTTATCTATTGGGCAACAGAGTCACATAAACATATATCCCCATAAAAATCTATAAATCCAAACACACAAAACCCAAATGAAATGCCTTACAAGTCATTCTTTTCACTCTAATACCCATACATTAGATTTATATCTAACCTTGAAACCTCTGAACTTGTCTATAAGATTTACTCTTTCCTTGAAAGAAACTAAAACACAAATTCACAGATACGTTATAACTGGTGCACTAAAATGACTTACAAATTAATACACAAAGATTCAGGATCAAACACAAAGACATCAGACAAATACTGGAAAGGGATTCCATTTACTTTTCATTAATTTTTTTTGATTCAATACATTTACACAACAAAGAACTCAAAACCAGACACACAAAATCAGAAAGCTTCCTTGCAACATTAATTTCACCATCCCTATACAATTGAGAAGAATATGAGATATAGGAGAATGGGAAAAAAAATTCAGTCACCGACACCTGTCCTTCTTCTCCCAAAAAATATCTACAACTGCTTCTTTCTCTAACTGCAAAAATCTGATTTGATCAAGACTCAAATGGCTTGCAAAATCAGAATCCTCATTTTGAGACCTTTCCAGTGATATATGATACTTTATGCTTTTGATAAAATTTGCCCCCCTAAATCAATCAATAAACTCTTCTTCTCATGCATATTTCTTGAATAGTATGAAATATTTAAATGCATTTTCAATAGTTAAACTATTGAACTGAGATAATATTTCATTTTAACATCTCTATTTTATTCTTTTCTCTCACACTGCACCAGATTCCAACACTTGTCACATGCTGATTGGCTTTGTCTGACTAAAATGCCTTACAAATTAATACACAAAGATTCAGGATCAAACACAAAGACATTAGACAAATATTGGAAAGGGATTCCATTTGCTTTTCATTAAAAACTTTTGATTCAATACATTTACACAACAAAGAACTCAAAAATAAACACACAAAATCAGAAAGATTCCTTGCAACATTAATTTCACCATCCCTATACAATTGAGAAGAATCTAAGATATAGGAGAATGGGAAAAACAAATTTAGTCATCGACACCTGTACTTCTTCTACTAGAAAATATCTGCAACTAATTCTTTCTCTAACTGTAAAAATATGATTTGACCTAGACTCAAATGTCTTGCAAAATTAGAATCCTCATTTTGAGACCTTTCTGGTGATATATGATACTTGATACTTTAGATAAAATTTGCTACCCTAAATCATTCAATAAACTCTTCTTCTCGTGCATATTTCTTGAATAGTATGAAATATTTGAATGCATTTTCAATAGTTAAACTATTGAATTGAGATAATATTTCATTTTAACATCTCTATTTTATTCTTTTCTCTCACACTGAACCAGATTAAGACACTTGTCACATGTTGATTGGCTCTATCTGACCTCCGTGAGTGCGCGACTAGCCTTGATCGCTCAGTCGCAACACTTTTTTACTTTATTGCAAATCCTCCGTGAGTGCGCGAATGGCTCGGTCACGCACTCGCATGCCTTTTTCATCACTTTGGAAAACATGCATGACTGGCTCGGTCGCGAGCTCACACACCATTTTTGTTTCCTTGGCAATCCGGCGTGACTGAGCGATGAGCTCAATAGTGCACTCGCAAATCATTTTTGGTCCACCAGAAACCTTGCATGACTACACGACTGGCTCGGTCGCATAGTCATGAGCCATTTTTGAGATCACCCTCATCCAACGTGACTGAGCGAATGCTCTGCCTCCTTGCTCCGTGAGTGCACAACTGAGCTCAGTCTCTCACTTAGGAGCCATTTTTGTGACCTTCTTTCTCTGGCGTGAGTGAATCACAATTTTCCATGTGTCTACCATGCCAGTATCATATACGCCAGCTCACCTGCAAAATTTGGACATCGGCCGATTGGGAATGCTTCCCAATGCACCATCCGTTCATACATGTGGAGAGAGCTTCCTCTTTGTTCTTCAAATTTCATGGTGTAATTCTTACCTTATAAACATCTCAGTGTTGCATTGCCCCACCAATGTGGGATTAAACTCTAGAAGCTTTTAAAAGTTCTTTGTGCTGGGCACTCAAAATAAATGGGGCCCACTACCCATGTATTCTCCAAGCCAAGGGGCCCGCCAGGGAGCCTCTTAGATTCTTACTTATTTCATTAAGTGTTTTTGTATATAAATATTAAAAATCACCGCAACTTGATGCATGTGGGATATATTCTTTTTACCATTTTTGAAACATGGCAGCCTCCATTTTGTTTTACTTCCTCTTTATCTCCATATGCTGCGCTGGATTTTATGCCTCTGCCCATTGCATAATCTTCTTAAAAATCTGCGCAGAGCAAGGTCTTTAAAATTTTTACATTTTCCATCTGTATTTGCTTCCTAGCGTAGCTTTTACTCCCTCTTTATTATCTGCATAGTCTCCTTTTTTACTTGCAATTTGCTGTTTAAGTTTTAAAAATACGTAACCATGCATCATACACAGCATTGCCTGTGCTTCCACGCCTTGCATTTTGCTTGGGGTCTTCTCTTCTTGCTCAAACTTGTGAATTTACAACCCTTGCATAGGCTTTCTTTGCAAATTGCAGCCTCCTGTGGTGTATGTTTGGCATGGTTCCACATTTTGCAAGCAACTCTCATATTTGCAAACCTTCTGTTCTTCTTTACGTGAGGTACTTTACATTTGTTTATTCCTACCAAGTTGCACTGGCATTGGTTTGAGTTTTAAAAAATGTAAGCACTCTAATCAGACTTGTTACGCAGCCCTTTTGGAATCCCACGCAGGTCCTCCTTACCAAAGTCTACGCTGGCCACATGTTGGCAAAGGTTGTGGTGCTGGCTTTACATTTGCCGATTGGTATTTGTAACAAAGTTTTAATTCCTTCCCCCAAAACCAGTGCACTTCTCCTCTGTATGGACCCCTTTTCCATATTGCGCAACCCTTTGGAGTAGTTTAAAACTTCTAAAATCCTTTTGAACATTTTGAAAGTCTTCTACTTGCTCACGTAGCCTCCATAGACGCCTTGCACAAAGTCTCCAATGGCTTTGGTTTTTCTATCTAAAGTTTTAAAATGTTTCCACATGCTGCGTGGATTAGCTCCCTCTAATTTAATGAATGATTCTAGGGCCTTCTGCATAGACAATGCCCTATGATGCATCTCAAGTGTAGTCCATTTTACCTGAATATGACCTAGAATATTTTTAACCAAAAGCTCATTCAAAGGAACACCATGTTTCTGTAATTCTTTCAAATAATCCAACTCAATAGGTTGCAAAAATAATATAGTTTCCCCCTTTCTCATCCAAGCCTTCTACAAAATTTGACACCTAGTGAAATTCACTTATCAAAGCATAATGAAAATCCACTGCATCACATGTGGAGAAGAAAACTACCACCTCTCCATTTTATTAAAACATCGTAGCATCTCCTTATGACTATTTGTGTAGATTCTCCTTCTAAGTCTATGCAAGCTTTTCCATTCTTTATCTGGTCCAGGAGAGTACTCAGGAACCAATTTGGATAGAAGTTGTAAAGTGTCTAAATCTTTGAGAATATTGTTCTAACTGGTGGGAAGTGGGAAACAACACATTTATGTTAAAACATAAAATGTTGAAACCTTGAAGAAATCCATCATGAATGCCCCTTTTAAAAATAATGCCAAAATGTATCCCGGGAGACTATAAATGGAGGAACCTGCTCATTGAGATGCAGAGAAGACATGTACCAGATGGACTTTCCAAACATCTTCTGGGTTGCAAGATAATAATTTAAAAAATGAGCAATTTTAGTTATTTTGCAACCAAACATGTCAATACACATGCAAACCTTGCCAAGAAGACCACCAGAGAAAATATCAAATGCAATCCTGAGAAGTTTCTAGTTGGCATACTGATTCATTCAAGTATAAAAATTATGCATGTGAAAGGGTTCCATCCAATTTGAATTTTTTCCCAACATATTCAATGTCAAAACTGAGCATCTCGAAACATTCTGATAATGTAGATGTAAAATCTGCATAAAGTGCACTTGGAATAGCCTTTGTAAAAATGGGAAATCATGCCTTAAGGCCCAACCCCTCATCCTAGTAGCGGACTCACATATATGGAGCACAAAGAAACAAATCTCATCTCCAGACAATTATTCAATACAAAATTACCAACCTCTAAAGATGATTGTTCTGCAAAATCAATTATACCCATACTCAGAAAGTGCATGAAACACCTTTGGTTCTGATTTCAAAAACTTATTAGATGAGACCCTTACAGTCTGCAACCTCAAACATAGATGCATTTTCACACAAGGAATGAAAAAATTCAATTATCTCACCCTGATAATCAACTGATCGATTGGCATTACTTCTCGAAGTTAACCACTTAACAACTTTGTTAATTCAAATTCAGTGAAAAATGCATAAATTGGGTTTGGAATCAACTGAGAAAAGTGGTCAATTGGATTGATCCGAGTTCAAAAATCTTTAGGGAAATTCACTTCCTAGTTTACAATGTAGGGGAACTTTCAATTATTTAGGGACTTCAACTGGGTACCACTTGGAAGATCTCAAAGTGGACTACTTTAGAATTCTGCATTTGACACTCAAAAAACCAGAATAAAATGCCAAAGGAAAGGCTTTGGTAAATTGTGAAAACAAACTTGTGGGGGTATAAAAATGGAAGTGGAGATTATATTTCATGCCTACAACACTTCAAAATAATCCTTACATTATGGGTATCATTCTGGTCAAAGATACAAGTCTGCAAAGTAGGTCACTTAGTGAGAACTGGAAACATGCATAAATGTAGATTTGGGTAAATGCCTCAAAATGGCTCTCCAAAACATGTCAAAACTCAAATTTGAGAGCTGGAACCTATTCCATTTACCAAATGATAGGTGGTAAGCACACTCTCCAAGTGGTTTATTGTGAAAAACATCAGGCCCCTCTCTGCAAGCATCCAAAATAGGCCTTCTCCACAAGCTTCTTAGGGAAAGTTTTACTTAGTGGCTCCAAATTTCTTAAAAATTTGAGATTGCTAACAGTGGCTCTATCTAGGGATGCGTGCCCCATGTGGGCATATAGATAATTCATAATCATTAGTACAATAGACCATTCAAATAAACAAATTAGATTTTCTCCTCTCTTCTCAAACTGGGAATCTTTATTGAAAACCACATACCACACACAACTGAAAACAAAGAAACTATACAATGTACACATTATTTACAAATGGCCCACAATCACAAAACTGAGATCATCATTTACCTCTGTCAAATTTATGATTCTCATCATTCATCAATATGATCATTCTGTTGAACTTGTTTCCAAGTAATTGACCATTCTGAAACAACTTTGCATCTTTCATGCCACTATCATATTCTTTGCTGTCATTACATCTATCAGTTTGTGGCATGACAAACTCATGCATTTTTTGAAAGGATCCATAATCTGAAAAATATTCTTCATACTCAAAGCATGGTGAACATTCATATGCAATATGATATTCTTCATTATCAATCTCCTTAACATGCTCCAATAAAAACTCAACCGACAACATTGAAAATTTAAAACAGTCTAGCTCAACTTCATGCATATTACACAAACATTCAAGCGAATCATCATAAAATACAACTTGTGACTTCAGATTTGGCTTGTCCTGTAAAAAATCAACATGCTAAATTGGAAAAAGAAAAGACTCACTTTCTGTCTGATAGTTGACATGTCCTTGCTGATTCATTTCAACATCTTTAAATGACAACGCATCAACACTTTCATCATCATCCCATGTTTGCAAAAATGAACATACCTCTGGCTAAAGAAAATAATCTGAAGTAAAATCTGAATCCTCTCCCAGTTCCACACCAAACATTTCAAACTGAGGTTCAAATAAATCATCAAGTAGTTCGTTGTACATATTATAATCTTGGCACACATCTCCTTGATGTAAATCAATGTTATAAGAGATAACATCAACATGATTAACTTCCTTTTGGAAAAGCACTAATTCTTGTTGAAAAATTTCCAAGGTCGGTTCACACAAGTCTGACATTAATCCATCAACAGTAACTTCACATGGCAAATCATATGATGAAAGCATACAAATTAAAAAATCAATACTATCATCATTGTTAGCTGAAATAATAGAATTCATCTCTGTTTTAGACAAATCATCCTCTTCACAATCATCTCTAGCATATGAAATATCTTCATCTTCTTCACATGGCTGCACATAAACCATCACTTTATCCTCACAAAAATTAGAGCTATTGTGAATCCATGGATTATCTTCCTCAACTGATTTCTCATACATATCCTCACTATTAGCATCAACAAATTCTGATATGACTTCATCAGTTAAGGCTGCAACATCATTATCTGATAAAACACTTGCCTCATTTTTACTTTCCTCATTTTGTTTTGAGACATAATTTAAATCATAGCTATTAAGATCAACAGGGATAAAGATACGTTGACATTGATTTTCATTTATCAATCCACACCTATCTACTGTATTTGATATATTATGAAAACAAATTATAGCATACGTAAAACCCCTTGGAACGATTCCACATCTTAAATTATTTTCAATGCCCATTGCTATTATAAAAGCCTGATGCAAAGTTCTGGGCTGCTTATCTCTTAACAAGTAATTCATCTTTTTACCAAATGCCCCAAAATAAATAACCATAAAAAAAACATCGTTTGGTTTAAATTCTATTGGGATTTGACCCAATATTTCTGCAAATTTGAGATTGAAATGAGGGATCAACTCACCATTCTTTATTTTTATCTCCATGAAATTCTTCATCACTGTAACTGGAATAATCTTTTTACCAAACCACTCCAAAAATGATAATCTTAGCTCCTCCCACGAAGAGATAGAACATTCAGGAAAATAAGAGAACCACCATCTTGCATCATCTATCAAAGATTGGATAAACAATTTTATAACACTATCCTCACATTCAATGTCAAAATCCTCAATTAAGTCCATGAAATTTTTACAATGCTTCTCAACATTTTCATCTCTCTCACCACTGAATCTAGGCAATTTTTTTTTGATTTCGGGTGGAAAAGCATTTGGGTAACCATGAATACCTTGAAAATTTAAAGTTGCATACAATTTATTACTGAACCCCCCCTTCAAATTATAGGGTTGTGGTTGATTAGAACTCATAGCTGCACTTGGAGTCATGTAAGGGAGCATATGTGACTTATACATCAAGTCATTTATGCTATTACAAATACTGTTAACAACAATAGCTCCATCAATTACCATTTTCATGCCCTCTTACAAAAAGACTAAACTCTCTCCCAAATGAGCATGAAATCAAGATACAAACATACTTCTCAAAAGTGTACAGAATATATTCAACAACTGAGAAGTATTTCAACTTATGATGATTATTTCCTTTTCTTAGGCTACTTCACTTCATAAGGAACTTTTCTTTCACATGAAAATATAAGGATTACCTGGAAGGAAATGTTAGAAATAACTGAGAGGGAAGGGGGGGGGGGGTGGTGAANGGGGGAGGGGGGGGGGGGGTGGTGAATCAGTGGCCTCAAAAATTAATCCTTAACTAAACCCTTTAAAATTATAACCACAAATTATATCTCAAGTTATCTTCTGTCCTACAAGATGAATGCCATTAAATACTTATATCAATTTACTACTTGTTGGATTTCTCTTTTAAATCTTCTTCTATTTGGTTACCAATAAGTAGTCATCTATTTACCGAAACTCAGTAAATATGCAGAGTATACCGATCAATCCAGAATTAACTATGTAAGATACAAAATAGTAAAGAAATGAATCATACACACATAACACATAGATTTTTAATGTGGAAACCCTGTTAAGGGAAAAAACACTGGGACCGGTACCCCAAATTTTCATTCTTCTGAAGTGAGTCCTGTTAAGAGACAACCCTGTTAAAGGTTACAAACACACTGTTAGGCGTGACCTTGTTAGAGGAGTTAGAAATAGTTTGTCAACTAGTATCTGGCATCTGATGCTACCATCATTGATGAAACTCTCTTGGCCTGTCAATAGGTATTGGGCATATCCAATGCTACTTTTGTGATTAAACTTTTTGATACTCCTTGGGATGTATCTCAATTGAAAAAGACTTTAAGTCTTGCTCGGTTAAGAGGCTTATATGCTTCAATGGTTAAACTGAAACACTAATGATCTGTTCATACATACAACTTAATTGCAGATTTTTAGATCTATTGTAGGTCCATTACTTCTCTGATCAATATAATCAAATATATACATTTGCTCCACACTTTTTCTGCTCTATAATGCTTGTCTCACTATTCGTTGGTGTCTACAAAATCTAGCTCTTCCTTTAGATTTTTGATCAGGACTGAAATGAATACTTTCTTCTCCTTCCGATTTCCTTTAGCATCTTTCATCTTCTTGTTCACCCCACACTCACAATTCGTAATGAATTGAGTTTTTCTCTTATAGACATGATTTCCTCTTTTCTAGGCTTTCTTGATCTTGGCATGTTCAACAATCTTTGCCAAAAGATTTAAAGCAAATCTCTAGTTTGATCTTGTAGAGATCTTCTTGCCAACTGGACAAAGCAGCTTTAAATCAATTACTTATCTCCAACTTTATTTGGATGATTAAAACAATGATAAGTATCAGTTAACTCTATATTTAGCTTCTTGACAACTAAGCATTTTTGTCATTATCTGAACTCTCTATTCTATCAGTCAACACTTCAGTTAGTCATCGGTGATAACTGACTGTTCTGTCGGTGTGACTTCAGTTGTCATTGGGATCTCTGCCCTTGTCCTTTTTGTTGGGAAACACTAAAATTCTATCCATCAAGTTACTCTGTGTTTTTCTCGTCGGGCAACACTATAACTTTGCTCCTCGATAATGCTGTGCATTTCCTCATCGGGAAACACTGTGACTTTTTTCTTTTACTCTGACCGTCAGGTGCACTCCGTCAGTGTAAGTAGTCACTTAGTGAATACTTGACTTATATGTATTACTAATAGCTTAGCCTTTGATTCATCAGTTCTTTGAATTCTTTGGAAGTATTACAATGACCATACAAATTATATCAAGTTGACATCAATGAAAATACAATACATTAACTGATTTAATGCCTTGTATGATCATCAACTTACCATCTTCAAACATTCAATCAATTACATGTCATCAGGAAATTATAGCTGCTTCTCTTATTTCTCTTTGACTGGAAATTTGGCAGATCTAAAGCCTTCTTGATAGCTCCATTGGGTTCATTTCAACATAGAGTCGCCACCTCCTAGCAAAGGAAAATTTTCAAACAAAAAAAGCCATTTGACACATATACTTTATTTCTGGGTTCTCTCCAACCAGCGAAGCCGCACAAAAATTTCTTATAATTATTGCAAATGAAATTACTTCCAAGGTATCCTTATATAGATCTAAAATAAACTTTAGATTCCATCACTTGACTCTTTCTTTCAACCAGATTCTGGGGTTAACACAACAAAGGAAGGAAATAACTCTGCTACACTTGCTGATTTTTTACTTCAACAATTCCTCAACAGAGTCGCCATTGTGTTAGCGATTTTTCCCTGACCTTGTCCATGAAAATTCTAATTAACGAGGATCAAATAAATCCTCCTACACTTCGAGCTCAAAAGCTCAGGAGGGTGTACCTATTGGATTCAATTATTTCATTGAATAATGAGATGGATTCCTACCCATCACACTTGATTTGACAATCACTCACAACTCATTAAACAGAAAAGTGAAATGATTCAATATTATAAATTGGATGATGAGACTTGCAGAACCAACAAAGACCAGTGCCTTATCTATTGGGCAATAGAGTCACATAAACACATATCCCCCAAAAAATCTCTAAATCCAAATGCAAAAAACCCAAATGAAATGCCTTAAAAGTCATTCTTTTCACTCTAATACCCAGACATTAGATTTATATCTAACCTTGAAACCTCTGAACTTGTCTATAAGATTTACTCTTTCCTTGAAAGAAACTAAAACACAAATTCACAGATACGTGATAACTGGTGCACTAAAATGACTTACAAATTAATACACAAAGATTCAAGATCAAACACAAAGACATCAGACAAATATTGGAAAGGGATTCCATTTACTTTTCATTAATTTTTTTTGATTCAATACATTTACACAAAAAAGAACTCAAAACCAGACACACAAAATCAGAAAGCTTCCTTGCAACATTAATTTCACCATCCCTATACAATTGAGAAGAATATGAGATATAGGAGAATGGGAAAAAAAAATTTAGTCACCGACACCTGTCCTTCTTCTCCCAAAAAATATCTACAACTGCTTCTTTCTCTAACTGCAAAAATCTGATTTGATCAAGACTCAAATGGCTTGCAAAATCAGAATCCTCATTTTGAGACCTTTCCAGTGATATATGATACTTTATGCTTTTGATAAAATTTGCCCCCCTAAATCAATCAATAAACTCTTCTTCTCATGCATATTTCTTGAATAGTATGAAATATTTAAATGCATTTTCAATAGTTAAACTATTGAACTGAGATAATATTTCATTTTAACATCTCTATTTTATTCTTTTCTCTCACACTGCACCAGATTCCAACACTTGTCACATGCTGATTGGCTTTGTTTGACCTCCGCAAGTGCGCGACTAGCCTTGTTCGCTCAGTCGCAACACTTTTTTACTTCACTGCTAATCCTCCATGAGTGTGTGACTGGCTTGATCACGCACTCACATGCCTTTTCCATCACTTTGGAAAACAAGCACAACTACGCGATTAGCTCGGTCGTGATCTCACGCACCATTTTCATTTCCTTGGCAATCCGGCGCGACTGAGCGATGAGCTTGGTCACACACTCGCACATCATTTTTGGTCCACCAAAAACCTTGCGTGACCATGCGACTAGCTCAATCACACAGTTGCGAGCCATTTCTAAGATCACCCTCCTCCAGTGTGACTGAGTGACTGCTCTACCTCCTTGTTTTGTGAGTGCGCGACTGAGCTCGGTCGCTCACTCGCGAGAAATTTATGCGACCTTCTTTCTCCAGTGTGAGTGAATGACGATCTGCCACATGTCCACCATGTCAGCATCATCTTCTCCAGCTCACCTGCAAAATTTGAACGGCAGTCGATTGGGAACACTTACCAATGCGTCATCCGTCCATGCGCGTGGAGAGAGCCTCCTCTTTGTTCTTCAAATTACATGGTGTAGTCCTTACCTTATAAACATCTCAGTGTTACATTGCCCCACCAATGTGGGATTAAACTCTAGAATCTTTTTAAAGTTCTCTATGTTGGGCGCTCAAAATAAATGGGGCCCACTGCCCATGCATTCTCCAAGCCAAGGGGCCCGCCAGGGAGCCTCCTGGATTCTTACTTATTTCATTATGTAAGTGTTTTTGTATATAAATATTAAAAATACCACAGCCTAATGCATGTGGGATATATGCTTTTTACCATTTTAAAACCTGGCAGCCTCCATTTTTTTTTACCTCCTCTTTATCTCCATATACTACGCTAGATTTTATGCCTCTGCCCATTGCATAATCTTCTTAACAATCTGCGCAGAGAAAGGTCTTTAAAATTTTTACATTTTCCATCTGTATTTGCTTCCTAGCGTAGCTTTTACTCCCTCTTTATTATTTGCGCAATGTCATTTTTTACTTGCAATTTGGTTTAAGTTTTTAAAATACGCAACCATGCATCATACGTAGCATTGTCTGTGCTTCCATGCCTTGCATTTTTCTTGGGGTCTTCTTTGCTTGTGGAGACTTGTGAATTTACAACCCTTGCGCAGGCTTTCTTTGTAATTTGCAGCCTCCTATGGTGTATGTTTGGCATTGTTCCACATTTTGCAAGAAACTCTCAATATTTGCAAACCTTCTGTTCTTCTTTGTGCAAGGTAATTTACATTTGTTTATTCCTACCAAGTTGCACTAGCATTGGTTTGAGTTTTAAAAAATGTAAACACTCTAATCAGACTTGTTACTTAGCCCTTTTGGCATCCCACGCAGGTCCTGCTTACCGAAATCTATGCTGGCCGCATGCTGGCAAAGGTTGTGGTGCTGGCTTTACATCTACCGATTGGTATTTGCAACAAAGTTTTAATTCCTTCCCCCAAAATCAGCGCACTTCTCCTCTGTATGGACTCCTTTTCCATATTGCGCAACTATTTGGAATAGTTTAAAACTTCTAAAAACCTTTTGAACATTTCACAAGTCTTCTACTTGCTCACATAGCCTCCATAGACCCCTTGCACAAAGTCTCCAATGGCTTTGGTTTTTCTATCTAAAGTTTTAAAATGTTTCCACATGTTGCGCGGATTAGCTCCCTCTAATTTAATGAATGATTCCAGGGCCTTCTGTATAGACAATTCCCTAGGATGCATCTCAAGTGTAGTCCATTTTACCTGAATATGACCTAGAATCATTTTAACCAAAAGCTCATTCAAAGGAACACCATGTTTCTGTAATTCTTTCAAATAATCCAACTCAATAGGTTGCAAAAATAATATAGTTTCCCCCTTTCTCATCTAGGCCTTCTACAAAATTTGACACCCAGTGAAATTCACTTATCAAAGCATAATGAAAGTCCACTGCATCACATGTGGAGAAGAAAACTACCACCTCTCCATTTTATTAAAACAACGTAGCATCTCCTTATGACTATTTGTGCAGATTCTCCTACTAAGTCTATGCAAGCTTTTCCATTCTTTATCTGGTCCAGGAGAGTACTCAGGAACCAATTTGGATAGAAGTCGTAAAGTATATAAATCTTTGAGAATATTGCTCTGATTGGTGGGAAGTGGGAAACAACACATTTATGTTAAAACATAAAATGTTGAAACCTTGAAGAAATCCATCATGAATGCCCCTTTTAAAAATAATGCCAAAATGTATCCTGGGAGACTATAAATGGAGGAACCTGATCATTAAGATGTAGAGAAGACATATGCCAGATGGAATTTCCAAACGCCTTTAGGGTTGCAAGACAATAATTTTCAAAATGAGCAAGTTTAGTTATTCTGCAACCAAACATGTCAATACACATGCAAACATTGCGAAGAAGACCACCAGAGAAATTATCAAATGCAATCATGAGAACTTGCTAGTTGACATACAGATTCATTCAAGTATAAAAATTATGCATGCGAAAGGGTTTTATCCAATTTGAATTTGTGCCCAACATATTCATTGTCAAAATTGAGCATCCCGGAACATTATGAGAATGTAGATGTAAAAACTGCATAAAGTGCACTTGGAATAGCCTTTGTAAAAATGGAAAATCATGCCTTGAGGCCTAAACCCTCATCCTAGTAGTAGAATCACATATATGGAGCACAAAGAAACAACTCTTATCTCCAGACAATTATTCAATACAAAATTACCAACCTCTAAAGATGTCTGTTCTACAAAATCAATTATACCCATACTGGGAAACTGCATGAAACACCTTTGGATCTGATTTGAAAAACTTATCAGATGAGACCCTTACAGTCTGCAACCTTGAACATAGATGCATTTTCACACAAATAATGAAAAAATTAAATTATCTCACCCTGATGATCAACTGATCGATTGGCATTACTTCTCGAAGTCAGCCACTTAACAACTTTGTTAATTCAAATTTAGTGAAAAATGCAGAAATTGGGTTTGGAATCAACTGAGAAAAGTGGTCAACTGGATTGATCTGAGTCCAAAAACCTTTAGGGAAATTCACTTCTAGGTTTACAATGTAGGGGAACTTTCAATTATTCGGGAAATTCAACTAGGTACCACTTGGAAGATCTCAAAGTGGGCTACTTCAGAATTCTGTATGACACTCAAAAAACTAGAATAAAATGCCAAAGGAAAGGCTTTGGTAAATTGTGCAAACAAACTCGTGGGGGTCTAAAAATGGAAATGGATATTCTCTCTCATGCCTACAACACCTAGGAATAATCCTTACATTACGGGTATCATTTTGGTCAAAGATCAAGTCTTCAAAGTAGGTCACTTAGTGAGAACAGGAAAAATGCATAAATGCAGATTTGGGTAAATGCCTCAAAATGACTATCTCCAAAACAAGTCAAAAATCAAATATGAGAGATGGAACCTATACCATTTTCCAAATGATAGGTGGTAAGCACACTCTCCAAGTGGTTTATCATGAAAAACATTAGGCCTCTCTCTGCAAGCATCCAAAATAGGCCTTCTCCACAAGCTTCTTAGGAAAATTTTTACTTAGTAGCTCCAAATTTCTTCAAAATTTGAGAGTACTAACAATGGCTCTATCTGGGGACACATGCCCCATGTGGGCATGTAGATAATTTAGAATCATTGGTACAATAGACCATTCAAAGAAACAAATTAGATTTTCTATTCCCTCTTCTCAAACTGGGAATCTTTATTGAAAACCACACACCACACACAATTGAAATCAAAGAAACTATACAATGTGCACATTATTTACAAATGGCCCACAATCACAAAACTGAGATCATCATTTACCTTTTTCAAATGTATGATTCTCATCATTCATCAATATGATCATTCTGTTGAACTTGTTTCCAAGTAATTGACCATTCTGAAACAACTTTTCATATTTGATGCCACTATCATATTCTTTGCTGTCATTACATCTATCATTTTGTGGCATGAAAAACTCATGCATTTTATGAAAGAATCCATAATTTGAAAAATATTCTTCATACTCAAAGCATGGTGAACATTCATATGCAATATGATATTCTTCATTATCAATCTCCTTAACATGCTCCAATAAAAACTCAACTGACAACATTGAAAATTTAAAACATTCTAGCTCAACTTCATGCATATTACACAAACATTCAAGCGAATCATCATAAACTACAACTTGTGAATTCAGATTTGGCTTGTCCTGAAAAACATCAACATGCTGAATTGGAAAAATAAAAGACTCACTTTCTGTCTGATAGCTAACATGTCCTTGCTGATTCATTTCAACATCTTTAAATGACAATGCATCAACACTTTCATCATCATCCCATGTTTGCAAAAATGAACATACCTCTGGCTGAAGAAAATAATTTGAAGTAAAATCTGAATCCTCTCCCAGCTCCACACCAAACATTTCAAACTAAGGTTCAAATAAATCATCAAGCAGTTCATTGTACATATTATAATCTTGGCACATATCTCCTTGATGTAAATCAACATTATAAGAGATAACACCAGCATGATTAACTTCCCTTTGGAAAAGCACCGATTCCTGTTGAAAACTTTCTAAGGTCGGTTCACACAAGTCTGACATTAATCCATCAACAACAAATTCACATGGAAAATTATATGATGAAAGAATACAAATTGAAAAATCAATACTATCATCATTGTTAGTTGAAACAATAGAATTCATCTCTATTTTAGACAAATCATCCTCTTCATAATCATCTCTAGCATATGACATGTCTTCATCTTCTCCAGATGGCTGCACATAAACCATCACTTTATCCTCACAAAAATCAGAGCCATTGTGAATCCATGGATCTTCTTCCTCAACCGATTTCTCATAGATATCCTCACTATTAACATCAACAAATTCTGATATGACTTCATTATTTGAGGCTGCAACATCATTATCTAATAAAACACTTGCCTCATTTTTACTTTCCTCATTTTGGTTTGAAACATAATTAAAATTATAGCTATTAAGATCAACAGGGATAAAGATACTTTGACATTGATTTTCATTTATCAATCCACACCTATCTACTGTATTTGATATATTATGACAACAAATCCCAGCAGATGGAAAACCCCTTGGAATGATTCCACATCTTAAATTATTTTCAATGCCCATTGCTGTTATAAAATCCTGATGCAAAGTTCTGGGCTGCTTATCTCTTAGCAAGTAATTCATCTTTTACCAAATGCCCCAAAATAAATAACCAAACAAAAAATATCATTTGGTCTGAATTCTATTGGGATTTGACCTGATATTTCTACAAAGTTGAGATTGAAATGAGGGATCAACTCACCATTCGTTATTTTTATCTCCATGAAATTCTTCATCGTTGCAACTGGATTAATCTTTTTACCAAACCACTCCAAAAATGATAATCTTAACTCCTCCCACGAAGAGATAGAAAATTTAGGCAAACAGGAGAACCACCATCTTGCATCATCTATCAAAGATTGGATAAACAATTTCATAATGCTATCTTCACATTTAATGTCAAAATCCTCAATTAAGTCCATGAACTTTTTACAATGCTTCTCAACATTTTCATCTCTCTCACCACTGAATCTAGGAAAATTTTCTCTGATTTCGGGTGGAAAAGCATTTGGGTAATTATGAATACCTTCAAAATGTAAAGCCGCATATAATTTATTACTGAAACCCCCCTTCAAATTACAGGGTTGTGGTTGATTGGAACTCATAGCTACACTTGGAGTCATGTAAGGGAGCATATGTGACTTATACATCAAGTGATTTATGATATTACAAATACTGTCTTAATAGCAATAGCTCCATCAATTACCATTTTCATGCCCTCTTAAAAAAAGACTAAACTCTCTCCCAAATGAGCATGAAATCAAGATACAAACATACTTCTCAAAAGTGTACATAATATATTTAACAAATGAGAAGAATTTCAACTTATGACCATTATTTCCTTTTCATAGGCTACTTCACTTCATAAGGAACTTTTCTTTCACATGAAAATATAAGGATTACCTGGAAGGAAATTGTAGCTGCTTCTCTTATTTCTCTTTGACTAGAAATTTGGTAGATCTAAAGCCTTCTTGATAGTTCCATTAGGTTAATTTAAACATAGAGTCGCCACCTCCTAGCAAAGGAAAATTTTCAAACAACAAAAGCCATTTGACACATATACTTTATTTTTGGGTTCTCTCCAACTAGCAAAGCTGCACAAATCTTTCTTATAATTACTGCAAATGAAATTACTTCTGAGGTATCCTTATACAGATCTGAAATAAAATTACAATTCCATAACTTGAAAATTTCTTTCAACCAGATTCTGGGGTTAACAAAAAAAGGAAAGAAATAACTCTCCTACACTCACTAATTTTTTACTTCAACAATTCCCCAGCAGAGTCACCATTCTGTTAGCGATTTTTCCCTGACCTTGTCCAGGAAAAGACTAATTAATGAGGATCAAACAAATCCTCCTACACTTCAAGCTCAAAAGATTGAAGTGTGCACCTGTGCAAGAATTAGTTTATTTGATGACAGGAAGTTCCTAGATGGAATGAGGCATGATAATATGTGTTTTACTTTAGTACCGAAGATGGAAAATGAGACTGAACATATAGAAGAACATGTGATTGAAATCAATGGATTACTAAGTGAGTAAGTAGACATCATATTAGTAATGTCCCTAATGGATTACCACTTTTAAGGAGTATTAGTTGTTGCATTGATTTGATACCAGAAGATATTTTTCCTAACAAGGCAGCATATCAGATGACACTAGAAGAAAATGAAGAACTCAATAGGAAAGTGCAATATTTGTTGCAGGGAGGTTTAATATGAGAAAGTTTAAGTCCATGTGTAGTACTTACAGTATTAGCACCAAATAAAGATGGAAAATGGAGGATGTGTACCGATTCAAGGGCTATCAACCAGAAGGCATGGTTGAATATGGTTTGAGGAAGGCATGGTTCTAATCGTGACAACTAATTCAATGTTTTGAGTGGATTATGTTTTTGATGTGGAAGATAATGTACCTATTGGGCCACTGATCAGAATTTCATGATGAATTAGTTAGGGCAGTAGATCTAAGGTTAGCTATCATTTATGTTAATGTATATTATGTTTGGAGATGATGTGTTAGGTATGTTTGATGCTTATTTTGAGGAGGTTGATAAGTATTTTGTGCCAACTTGGATAAATTTTTTTAGGTCTTAAACCACTTAAGAACACAATATATAAGGAGAGCTAAATCATGTGATTTAGGGTGCGATCATATTTTCAAGTGCAATGATCAGAGATTGAAGAAGTAGAGATTAGTATAACTTTAGAGAGAAAATGAGCAGACAAAATCTGATAGGAAATCAATACCATTCTACAAATCATTGTTACTGTTGTCTTCCTAACAGCTGCAACATGTCAAATCCCTTAACGTGGTAGATCCCAATAGGTCTTTATTGTAAATCATTTGACATGGTAAATTATTCATTAATGGTTGAAATTCTCTATTAAGGTAGACTCTAACAAGCCTTTTGGTACTTCTAACAAGGTACTAGTCACTTTTAACAGGGTGAACCCTAGAAAGGGTATTGTAGCTCCTAACAGGGAAAATATTTTTACTGCAATAAGGTGATTTGTGGGTGTCATCCCCACTGTGGTTTTTTCACCTCTAACAAGAGTTTCCACATGAAAAATCTATGTTTCATATGTAATGCTTTTATGGGTACTTGATTTTGTTTACTTCTATTTGATATTATTAGTTGCATGGTTCATTAGTTGGAAGTTGCTAATTAGCTTTGTTAGATTAGTGGTGAAATTTATTAATTACTTGTGTACACTGATTCACCCCCCTCTTAGTTCTTGTTCATGCTAATAGGGGCTATGTGTTCTGTTAGAATAAATGAGAGGTTGGGGGGGGGGGGGGGGGGGGGGGGGTGAATCAGTGCCCTTAAAAATAATTCCAAAAATCCAACCAAAACTTATATATCAAATATAATACCCTCTAGTTATCTTTTAGTCCATAAAGATGTATGCCATAAATAAACTTAACAAATATAAGTTGCTAGATAAGATATACTGTTTATCTTTTCTAGACTTTACTGAGTAGTAGGGTGATACCACAATAGTGGGTTACACTTTTTTGCCTAAATGGACATTGAACTCTACATTTTGAGAAAAACTTTCACATTCGGATGCATATTGTCGTTAAATTGTTTGAAATCAGAAGATGAAGTAAACTAGAGTCTTTTAGGATTTTCTATCTAGATTCTAAATATATTTTTTTTATTTTTTCTTGAATTAATTTTAATGGTTTTTTTTTCTCCCACTAAAAATGCTATGTTGCTGAAAACGTCTTTTTCAAAAAGGTACAATGACTTCGTACAACATAACTTTTTTTCTAAGATAGATATCAATGTGCTTCTTTTGAATTTGGTTT
>MU225466.1:884419-910258 GCA_018584345.1 Thuja plicata | reverse complement strand
ACACACACACACACACACACACACACACACACACACATATATATATATATATATATATATGCACATATATGTACATATATGCATATATACACATATATGCATATATATATACACATATATATACATATATGCATATATACATGCATATATATATAAATGTATATATACATGCATATATACATATATACATGTATATATACATATATACATGTATATATACATATATATACACATATGCATGCATATATATACATGTATATATACACATATATACATGCATATATACATATATACATGTATATATACATATATATACACATATATGCATATATACACATATACATGCATATATACATATATATATACACATATACATGTATATATACACATATACAAGCATATATACACATATACATGCATATATACATATATATACACATATACATGTATATATACACATATACATGCATATATACATATATATATACACATATACATGTATATATACACATATACATGCATATATACATATATACATGTATATATACACATATACATGCATATATATACAAATTTACAAATAATATATATTAAAAAACATTAAAATGCATATATACAAACAATATATATTATAAAACAATAAAATATGCAAATTAGAAATGTGAAAAACCTGAAATTGACGTTTGATAAAACGGAAGCCAGCCACTGTTCTGTCACTTTCAACCCAGCCGAAACAGTCACAATGACTGTTTCGGCGGGTTTTATTCTGCCAAATTAAACCTAGTTACTTTCGATCGAAAGTAACTAGGCACTTTCGATCGAAAGTTTTTAATTGTTTCGATCAAAAGTATCTAACATGTTTTAGTGGGTCACGCTTTTCGGGGCAAATTCCTTCCTCCCGAAAAGTGTAACCCACTATTGTGGTATCACCCAGTAGTAAATAAACTTAGAGTTAACTGAAAAATCCAGTTTCAATAATGTGTAAAGCAAAATATCAATGCAATGAAACATATACACATTTGACATAGATATTTTAACATGGAAACCCTACTAAGGGAAAAGCCACTTGGGACCGGTAACCTAAAATAATTCCACTCTTTTGAAGTGAGCTCAGTGAAGAGCCAACCTTGTTAAAGGTTACAATACACACTATTAAGTGCGACCTTGTCAGAGGATTTAAAGCCAACAATTTATATTTTGACCTAATACTAACTATCCTCTCAACAAGAAAACCTTTTGATACTCTTGAGTATCTCAATACAATAAAGACTATTAAATCCCACTCGGTTAAGAGATTTTCTAAATCAATGGTTAAACTGATACAGTAAATAATCTGTTTAAAATACAACTTTAACTTGCAGATATTCAGATATATTGTTAGCCCAATATTACCTATCTAATAAATGTACACTTCAGTTCCTTTTCTTCCTTTCTTTGTTCTTCTCGATGAATGCTCTGTCCTTTGTTGCTTAGTGTCTGCAGAATTCCTTGGCTATGTTCTTCAGCCTGTATGAAGAATTTAATCTTCACCATAATATATTCAGAATTCCTCTTTTCATAATGAATTACTTGTCTCTTTATATAGACATGATTAGCCACTCAATCTCATTTTTTTGGTAGATCACTTCTTGATCTGTAAAACTCGCCATGCATTTCTTTATCCCGTAAAGCTCTAATTTAGTTTTTTCCTTAAATCTCTCCTTGATAACTATGAATAAAATTTTCTTTAAATCTCTTTCCTTTATTTAGTTTAACTGATCATTGAAAATAAAGCAACTATTGAGTCAATCTCTAAATATAGATTTTCCAACTAAGTAGTTTTGTCATTCTTTAACTTCAATTCAGCTCAGTCATCAACTCCAATTATGCTTGGTAGCAATTTCAGTTATGCTCGTTATCAACTTGAGCTATGTTGGGTAACAACTTCAGTTTACTACGGTGCTTGGTATACACTATGAACTACTTGGTGACACTTTCTTGGTAACGCTATCTTGGTTACAATTGTGCTCGATTTACACTGTTCGTCGGTGTGCACTGTTCGTCGGTGTTCATTGTCACTCGATGTATACAGAGTTTTTATGTTTTACCGACCACATAAAATTTGTCTCTTTATCTCTTCAAGGTTATGACCAATATGTATATGGTCAATCAAACCATATCAAGTTGACATCAATGAAAATACAATACATTAACTGAATTAATGTCTTGCATTCACTTTTGCATCTCGATGATCATCAACTTATCATCTTCAAACATTTAATCAGTTATATTTCATCAATCTCTCCCTTTGGTATTGATGGCAACATACTATGAAATATGCAGTATAAAATATGCCATAACATACCAAACTTATTGTTCTATAAATAATTCAAATATCTGGGTCTCGGTAAGCTCTTCTAGCTTAGATTTGATTCTGTTGTGTGCTCTCCCTTTCTTCATTCCCTTCAATGGATAGATGTAGAAATTCTATCTTATGTCTATGTCTCTCTCTTTCTTGTAGAATCTTTTCTCCCTTTTTTAGATAGATACGCAATAGTGTTAACTCTTTCCAATTCTCTCCCTTTGATGGATGGTTATTAAATCTTTCTCTCCCTTTGTGTTGTAGAAGCTATTCTCCCTGATGTATATATCATTAAATCTTCCTCTCCCTTTAGATTTTCTTCTTCCTAATGTATATTTCATAGTATATTTTATTTACTCTCTCTCTCCATTTTACAACAATGCCAAAAATAATATACAACTCTGTAGTAGCCAACAATATTTTTCTCCTTTTGAAGCTTTTTGTCCCTTTAGTGGACTGATATTTCATTGCGGTCCATATCTCAGCTTGCATCAACATGAATAATCTTCTGATAATGTGTAGGATGATGCAACCTATTATTCCCTGCATACCCGTCCCTACATTTTGTTAGAAAAATGTTGGGTCCCCCTTTTCGCTTTGGCCTTGTTCCTTTTTCTTTTGTTTTCTTCTGGCCTTTGCTTCTGCGGGGTCATTTTATTTTCTTTTTGGTTTCTCTCCTCTAGAGGCCTGGTCTCGAAGTGTTTTTGTTTCTTTGTTCCAGCCGGATTCCAGACTCTAGGATTCTCTATCACTACTTCCTCTTTTGTTAGAGGGTGTGGTTGCATGGGATCCCTGGGCCCATAGTCCAGAGGTTTGCCTTTTTTTCGAGACTTGTGAAAGGAAGCGGTACGTTTTCACCCTAGGGGTATAAATAAATAAAGTTTCACTTGTCATTTTCACATTTACCACAAACATGATTACCCAGAGAGAATTAAGAGTGATTAGAGAGAATTTGTGTTAAGTGTGATTTGCTTTGGAAGGTTTAACAATGTTTAGCAGTGAAGTTGGCATTCGAGACTGTGCGCGCTTTTGGATTTCCTGCAAATATTTTAGTGTTCATGGTCTGTGAGGCTTCCTAGTTTGTAGAGCACCTCCCGTAATCTTCCTCATGCATTTATTGGTTTCAAGGTAGGCCCTTTGGCTTCTTCTTGTTTCTTTTGTTCTTGTTTCATTCTTTCTTTTCTAGTTTTGTCCTCATTTTTGTTTGCTTTGTCTTCTGGTTTGTTTTCGCCTCTCATTGGTGGGATGGCTCCACAAGAAGGTTGTCCTCTTTCCTTGCGTTGTTTTCTTTCCTGTAAATAGTGTAAATTCTTGTAAGTTCTATAAGTAGTTGTAATTTCTGTGTAAATTATTGTAACTTCTCTGTAAATTGTAATTAGTCTGTAGGGTAGGGTCGTTTCCTATAAATTTTTCCATTCTTCGGCTTCCCATGTAAATTGGGTTTGTATATTGGTTTGTACATTGTCATGTATGACCCTTCCTATGGTGAGCTCTCTGCACTTTCCACATTGTATACCCCAATTTTCAAGCTCGCCCACTTGGTGTTCACCTGGTTCAAACTCGACACCTCGCCTGGTTGAACCATGGCAGTTTTCTCTCTCCTTTGTCATTTCATCATTGATGGAAGGGTTAAACTCCCCATGTGTGAGAATTCAAAACCATCCCATTTGGCATTCAATTCTTTTGTTTCCATACATCTATCACCATTAATGCCATTATTCCATTTATTTTAATGACTATGTGACAACCCACATTAGTCCAGTATGACTCACTACCCGGTCACTTCGATAATGGCTACTTTCTTCGGGCTCCGGGTGCTGAGAATTCCCTAAGAATTCATCCCATTTATCACATAGACCAAAATCCCCAAGATCCCTAGGTATCGATCAAATTTCATGTAAGTTGTTAATTGTTATATTTTGGGGATTTTGATGCGGGCTAACATCTTTTGACAATAGGTATGAAATGGTGGTGAAATCTCCAGAGTCTGTAAAAATTACTTTACATTTTATCACATGTATTAATGGTTGTCCTATCTTACAGGTTGTAGATCACCCAACAAACAATGTCTGAAGTAACAACTCCTCCTAGAAGTCTGGAACTTCTGACTACCTCCACTCGGGTGGCCACTAAGACGAAGGTAGAGAAAATTCTGGCCAAGCTCCCATTGACATCCAAATACCCAAGGTATGGTGTCCTTGTGCAATCCAAAGTGGATTCCAAACTTCAAGATATCACCAAAATAGAGGTCAGACAATGGGTAGAACTACATGGCCTTGTTCGGACAATGTACCAACAGAGATCTGCTAGGGATGATATGGAAAAGAACATGGCTACCTCCAGAATTATCAAAGTTTCTTGTTTCCCCTACTTAGTGCAGGTACCAGAGCTGATTCTCCACCTAGAAAAGCACTACAATGCACCCACCCAGGTTGTTTTTCTTGCTGCTTCTGTACAACTAAATTAACCAGTGACCATTATTACTCTTGATGCATCAACCTTTGCTTCGGGACTGGGGATCCCCTAGTTCAGAAATGCTACTGTTATCTCTTGGTCTGCATCATTGAAAGAGTTCAATAAAGTTCCACAGCTGGCCCGACAACATCTCAATTCTTACTAGTTGAAGTCCCCAAGGAGGGACTATAGGAAAATGAAGCTGGAGATCCCCCACAGAGATTTCAAGGAATGTGTAAAAGCGGGGATATCCTTTTTGTGTAGGCTCTTTGGAGAACCCCATGCTAGGGACTTTTTGGCATGGATGCATTATTTCTTATACTGCATCACCACTCATGGACAAACCTTCGACTAGGTGACTATTATCGCCAACCATGTGGACTTCCAACTAAACAACATCAGTCGGACATTAAAGTTCCACATGATTTCATATGTATTATGGGTACTGGCACAATAGAGACCCACTCTCTGGGGTTTGTAGATAGTGGGAATTCTTGGGAACAAGCCTGGATAGAATGTCCTATGGGAACATTATCCCCAGATCCACTGGGAAGCCAACTTCCCCAATTTTTTCCAGGTAAATGACACATTCATTTACCACAACATTTTGACACTTAGTCAGGATTCTGGGTACTGGGTGTCCAAGGAAGCAATGACCTTGGTGAGTTCTTACGGTAATTATTTTATTCAGTTTTAGCAACATTCTTACATTTAGGTGACTGTGTTTTCTGGAAAGCCCTACCTACTCCCCAAGCATTGTGGGGATAGGATTATTCTTTTGGAGTTCTGTAGGCAAATCCTAGAACTTCAAACATTATTTGCATTGAAGAAGGTTACCTCCATCTCGTTCCCAATCACTTGCAGGAACTATTCTTGCAGTCTTACAACATCCAAGGAAGCTGATAATGAGTTGAAGAGTCTGGTACTGGCCGAGTTCCACCTAGAAAGAAACAATTTTGAACCACTCGGCAAGATAAGTGTAGCATTGCTCTGGGCGTCCGCACCAAATGAACCTCACATTAAGGATTTTTGGGTAGATTTCTAGGTTGATTTTGACCTTCAGGCTCGGTAGCACTCAAGGATGTCCAAAGGGATGATGAAGGGCCTTGACCTTCAAACCTTTCCAAAAGATTTTTTAGATAATGGGCCTTTGGAGGACCCAACGTACAAGGCATAGGGGATTGATAAGATGGATCTCCCCATGGTGGATTGGGACACCCAGGAGGTTTTGAAAATTGAGGATGTCATCCAGGGCATCATACAACACAGTCATGACTACTTTGCATAAGTGTGCAAGAAAAGCACCCGCAGGGGTCCAATTTTGCAGGGGCCTACTTCGGCCTCGGGAGCTGTAGGGACAAGTAAAGATAAGGGGAAAGAAAAAGAAAGCACCCTAGCCCAGGTTCCACCCCCAAATTCGCTCCTCATTTTGGAGCAAGTTCACATTTAGCTTGAGGCGTCCCACCAGATAAGTCAAAAACTAAGTGCCCAAATTTCTCATGGTCTTCTAGTTACTATGGTAGGATCTGCCCTCCCGACAGGATCCCCTTCACTGGTAGCACTCATGAGTCGGTAGACAGAGGACAAGGAGGAATTTGTAGCTATTCTGGATACCGTGGCCCCGTTATAGATAAGAATAAAGAAGCAAAGGGTGGATCATCCCCCAAGCATAGATGTAGGCCCCGAGATACCTAACATTCCCCAGGTGGAACTCATCCCCTCTTTTCCTAAACTAGAGGATCCTTTGACAGTCTCCCCTCCCCATGATGGTTTTAATGATCTCTTCTAGATGGAAGATCTGGTGAACTTACAGGTCTATGTGGTTAGGGCAGTGGAGGAGATAGATGCACAAGAAGTGGCCCCAGAAAAAGAGTTTTGGGAGTAGGAAAAAGAGCAGGAACAAGAAGAGACACAAGAAAATCCACAAGATGTGGAAGAAACACTAGTCTAGGGGACCGAGACAGAACTGAGGCCAACACAAGATGAGAAACTAAAAATGGCTGGGGGAACTAGACCTTTGGGAGCAACCATATCCCAAGTTGTCATGCTCCAAGTACCTCTAGTTACTCTAGGTGATCAAAGGACCCGAAGTGCGACATTCGGCGAGGTGGTCTTTACAGCCCAACAGTCATATCTTGGCAAGACACCTCTGGCCTCTCCAAAATATGTTCCCTTGGAGAAGAATGTCCCAGTGGATGGTGCCCATGAAGAACAAAAACAACAAGCTGAGGAGGATAACCCCATAAATGTGGATACTGAGACCAAAGATGATGGAAAAGATGGGGAAAATCTCAGTGATACAAATGTAGATGCCACCAAGGTGGAAGATATAGGAAACCTTGAGGAGAAAGAAAAGGAGTTTGATGCGAATATGGATACCGGGAAACACCACAGAGCCCCAACAAAGACCCCAATGTCCAAGCCTTAGCAGGAAGACCGTGCCAACTTCCATAATGGATGGTGGAATCCCAAAAAAGAAAGGCCCTGGCGCTAGCAAGTGCTCCCCTCTCCTTGGTTGAAATGATGGCCCAAAATCAAGAGGCTAAGAAGCCTAAGAAGGCCCGGACCATGCATACCCTCCAGATCGGTCCAGGAGGAAGTACAATCACAATAGTTGTGACGCCTCCCCTAGATATAGATGTGGCAGCCATAAGGGCCAAAGATTATACAATTACAAAGGTTCCTCTTGGGAAGAGAGACAAACAGGGTGAATTGGACCTATTGAAGGAAGCTACCTAGGAAGTTGAGGTTTGGTACAACAAGCAGGCATAGAAGCTGAAGGAGGAAAGCAAAAAGAATGAAAATATCCTTGGGCTTCTCACAGAACTGACATAGCCACTAGCTAAGATTCATCTAGAAGCCTCCACCTCTAGAACACCGCTCCCATAGGGTGACATGGATGCTCTAAGGGCCATTAAAAAAAAGGCATAGGTTGTGGATGGGTGGATCACTGAAAAAATCAAAGCCGTAAGGTAGTTCATGGAAGCGACACTCCTGGACCTTTATCAGGTCAGCAACCTTGTGGGCCAGGTGAATGACGTCATTGTCTTATGGGAAAAGGATATAGAAAAGTATGAGGAGTGGAGGTTCGAATTAGAAGAGATAATGAGCTTTAGGGAGGAAGCCATTACAGAGATGGGAATTTTGGGAGAAGAGCACTTTGAATTCCTCTGAGCCTAGCACTCTAGACTTGGACCCAAAATTGAGGTGAGTAAGAAACTGGTAGGGGCCCTGAAGAATAGAATCCTAGGAGTCTGAAATTCATTTGATTTATACACAACATTTGTAACAAGGGTTTCGTAAGTCAATCCCTTCACTACCGGGACTTGTGCCCCAGAAGATTTTGTATTGAGCAAATTTGATGAGTTGATGGAGTCCCGGTACCAGCCCGCTAGAGATTTTGACAGAGGGAAAATGTCAAGATTATCCAAGCTGATGATTCGGGCTCATGATGCAGTAAAAATAGTTGTAGAATTTGGGGAAGGGGCCGGAGATAATGATGAACAATTTGGGGTCATCAGTGACTGATGGGATTGTGTCAAGGACGTGGATGAGGATGGAATTGGCCAGATTTTGAAGGCCTTCAAGAAAGACAAGGAACAGTAGAGTTCTCTAGACTTCAGATATTTTTATGAGCAGGGTGTAGTTTTGTAAATTCATTATTCTTTGAGTGTAAGCTCCCAGACTCTAGAATTTTTGGTTTTGAAGTTTTGTATTCATTCACAGTTATCCACGTCTAGGTTCTCCAGAGCCAACCGATCACTATTGAGCAGTTAATAAGGGGGTCAACAGGTAGGTGATCCCGATAAGGCATGCCAAATAGAGGGATGGCTCTGACAGATGATTATCCCAAGGTGCCACTCCTACATTAACTTCCTGATGTGCATCAGAGACAGTGAGTCACAATTGGAATTTATGAGGCATGTAGCCTTGGATACCAAGACAATCAAATTTCTTCTATAAATACCCCGACACTTTTCTCTATGCTGATTCTTCCAATTTTCTCTTCTTGTCTTCATCCACTATCTCGTCAGACCTCTACACTTTTCAAGGTGATTGTAAGTGGTGCAAGTAGTACCGGTCAAACTTTGTGTATCAATAAGAAGTCTGACCCAATAACAAGGGTCAGCAAAATTGATGATTTTGTAGTCCAGCAAGTAATAGAAGATAGCTTTTCATTTTTAGTTGTTTCAGGAGCTCAATGCTCAGTTGTTCTTAGTAGTTTAGAATTCTCCCTTGGAGCCATGGATGTATTTACCAGTGATGTTGGAACTATTTGAGTTAATGAAGAAGGAAGAACACCTTATGGCTACTTTTTATGTGTTGTTATGATCTTTGGAGTTCACAAACATCTTTTGTGCAGTATGTTTTCTTATGTCCTTTGCTCCTATGTTCTATTTTAGATTAATGATCTCATCTCCCCTTGCTACTGAATGCATGTGAATCACAGGTTCCTTATGTATTCAGTATTTAGAGTAGTTTTCTTATGTTGGAGCTTAGTTTGATGTTTGAATGTTTATTGCATAACTATAGATATAAATGCATATCTAACCTTAATCGATCTTTTGAAGTTTATTTGATAATCCAAATTCTTGTAGGAAACCCCATCCCTTTTGAAATCCCCAAAGAAGATGTGTAAAACCAGCTATCCCCTCACACAATAGTCACCTTCCCAACTTAGATCCCCCGCACCGTCGAGACCCGACTACCAGGTGCTTGGAGGCTAGGAGGATTCATTCTCTGGAAAACCTCTTTAGGCATAGTTGGACGGTACCCCAGTACCCGGTGACAACTTTACCTCTGTTGGTGGAGCCGGTCACAAAGTCCCATCAACACAACCTCCTAGTCAGCTTAGTGACCAGTAGACAAGGGACGAACCCCTAGTCTATTCCTTAGGTACTCAAATGTATCTTTTGGCAATGGTTTTGTGAAGATGTCTGCTATTTGTTCTTTGGATTGTACATATTCCAGTATCACCTGTTTCTCTTGTACTTGTTTCCTTAGGTAGTGATACTTAATAGCTATGTGCTTTGTCTTAGCATGCATCACAGGGTTCTTTGAGATGTTGATAGCACTGGTATTATCACAATAGATAGTTACTGGGTCAAGAATTTCCTCATTCATACCTATAGGATTTGATGGATAAATCCACAGTTTCCAAGAAACCTGCATGCAAATAACCTGTTACAGGAGAGAAGCAAAAAGAGGAAAAAGAACTCAGAAGTTGCTCAAAATGTGAGAGAGAAATTATAATCTAAATTAATGAAAAAATATTGCAAGGTTCAACCTATAAAGGTGAAAAAAACCCTAAATCCTAAAAAAGCTAGGTTGCACATTAATAATTAATTATTAATGCACCTAAGAGAAAGCTTAAGCACTAAAGAGTAATAACTTAACTAATTAAATCAACATGATTTAATTAATAAGAAAACTAATGATTACTCTAACACCCCCCTTTAAGCTAAGTGTAGGGGGTAAGCTAACCTAACACATCTATGAAAGTGGGAAATGGGTCCCGGCAACAAGGCCTGATCAGGTACCAAATACAAGGAAATCTCTGTAAATCGAAGACAAAGAAGAAAATCCAGTGGGAAAAAACCCTCTCCAAAAAGAGATAGAAAAATATAGAAAGAAATGGCTCAAGAGACTCTCTCAAGACCATAATTACAATCAGCCCCCCCATGAGAGAGGGATGAGACACCAAAGTCCCCCCAGAATGAAGAAAATCCTGTCACAATGGTAGATCCTAATGTAGAATCCAAAAGGAGATCCTGAAGCGGAAAATGATATTCCTCCCCTTGGGAAGAAATGAATCCAAAGGATGATGTTGAAGAAACCCTGTGAAGAGTGATGAACCAATCTATCTCAGGATGTGTGCCATGATTGGATGCTAAAGAATCTCTCTGTTTGAACTAAAAAAAATAATGCCAAATCCAAACAGAGTGGAGAATCCTAAAATACAACCACAGAATGCATGGATAATAGTGGGAAAACAGTGATAACCTGACTGTCAAGGTAGAGGAGATGAATGTCCTCAAAATAATCCTCCAAATTTGTAGTATAAGACTCAACAAACAAGAAAGATATGTCTGCAACATAAGAGTCTAAAGTATCTATGTCTGGAAGATGTATGATTCCCTACTGCATAGAATTAGGAGCAACAAGAGATGCTGATGAAGTCTCAGTCTGAAGAGTGGGACCTGTGAGACAAGCCTCTGACCCATCAAAACATGTAAGGGTGTCTAAATACTCAAGCTCCTCTAAATTATCATGATCAAATGGTGTATTCTCTCTCTAAGAAATGGGTATGAGACAATCTAAAGCATGATCCTTTGGGAATGGAGAGAGATTAGGTCTCCGTAGATCTCCCAAAGACGTGTCCAAAGTGGGTGAGGACAATGAATGTCTGATATAGCCAACACAGTGTCATGATCAACACTAGACACTATAAGTCCTACTATGTGATCTCGAATAATATCCCATGCTAGGTTTCCCTCTGAAGTGGCTAGTTTGGGTATGAGATCATACAAATAAGGCAAAATATTAAGCCACCTACAATGTGTAAGTATACCCTTTTCCCATGACTCATAATTACCCCATTCCAGAATAACAACTGAAGGGTGAGTAGAAAAACCCATGATAACTCTTCAAATGAAACAAACTAAGAAATATGACCTTACTGCATTTAGATCAAATTAATATAACCCATCCCATGCAAATAGAACCCATGTAGGTGCTAGAATGTCCAAGTAATTGAGCGAAGTGTTAAAACACACAAAGCTAAATGAAACTTACTTGGTAAATTTTCTAATGAAATAGGCAATAAAAAAAAAAAGATCACTACAACACCTTTTCAACGCCTATTTGTTTGCACAAAATGGAGTTCAGACACAAAAGATATGCCCCTAAAAGTGAAAACCATAAGTTATGACTTTGACTGGAAAAATAGACATTAAAATTGAAAAACCATAAAATTAAACCGATATAATGAGATAGAGCTCAGAAAGAGCTTTCCAACAATATAAGGAAGTCAAAAATTTGATGCCGTATGCTCAAGATATGAGCAAAATACCAAAACTGCTCCAAAAGGGTTTGAGAGTTAACCCTAGCGGTTATGCTAACCGCTAGAGGTTAACCACTAGCGGTTAACTGACGGCGACACCCATTAACACTGCTGCGTTGATTTTTAACACTGCATGCATTATTTTTTAACACAAAAAATAATAAAAATTGATTTTTAATTTTTTTTTTAAAATTTTTCACCTCAAAATTTGAGCCGTACGGCCTGGGAGAGAAATTTTTTCCCAGAGGCTACTGTGGACAAACATGGAAAAATTTATATGAAAATTAACTCTCCCAGGCCTTCTGAGTGCGATGGTGGTGTTTGTTTTAGCTCAAAGTGCTATAGAAAAAAGTGTCTCTTCCAGAATGAAGAAGAAACCTAGAAAAGCTATGGTTTTTGCCCTCGAATCACAGCTTCACAAACCCCAGACTAGGCAGCAGTAGTGTGGCTCTGATACCATGTAGGATTTGATGGATAAATCCACAGTTGCCAAGAAAGCTGCATGCAAATAACCTATTACAGGAGAGAAGCAGAAAGAGGAAAAAGAAGAACTCAGAAGTTGCTCAAAATGTGAGAGAAAAATTATAATCTGAATTAATGAAAAAAGATTACAAGGTTCAACCTATAAAGGTGAACAAAACCCTAAAGCCTAAAAAAGATAGGTTGCACATTAATAATTAATAAAATAATTAATTATTAATGCACCTAAAAGAAAGTTTAAGCACTAAAAAGTAATAACTTAACTAATTAAATCAACATGATTTAATTAATAAGAAAACTAATGATTACTCTTCTAGAATGAAGAAGAAACCCCAAAAAAGCTATTTTTTTCCCTCTTGTACTTGTTCCCTTAGGTAGTGATACTTAATAGCTATGTGCTTTGTCTTAGCATGCATCAAAGGGTTCTTTGAGATGTTGATAGCATTGGTATTATCACAATAGATAGTTACTGGGTCAAGAATTTCCTCATTCATACCTTTCAGCAATTTCTTGATCCATGCAATGTTAGAGCAATTTTCAGTAACAACTACATATTCTGCTTCTCCATTTGATCGAGATATGCATCCTTTCTTTTTAATTATCCATGTGAAAAGTCTGTCACCCATAAAGAATGATCCTCCTATTGTTCTCTTTCTATCATCTATGCTTCCATCCTAGTCAACATCAATATAGACTTGTAGCTCAAATTTGCCTTCTTTATTGTATGAAAAACCATAGTCTTCAATATTCTTCATATATCTCAAAACTCTTTTAACAACAGTCATGTTTGATTCCTTAAGATTAGTAGAGAATCTTGCAACTATACCAACTGCATGTGCTATATCTGGTCTAGTGTGTATACCATACATTAGTTTACCAATCATAGATATGTATAAGGTCTGATTTACCTCGGTTGTCTTGTCTTCCTATGTCAATTTGCATTCGGTTACCATAGGTGTTCCAACTCATTTAGAGTCCTCCATCTTGAATATCTTCATAACTTCTTTGATGTATTTGAATTGTGTGATGTAGATTCCTTCATCCTGTTGTAGAATCTATAGACCAAGAAAAAATTTGATCTCTCCAACATTGACATTTCAAATTCTTTGCTCATT
This sequence comes from Thuja plicata, assembly GCA_018584345.1. Lineage (NCBI taxonomy): Eukaryota > Viridiplantae > Streptophyta > Pinopsida > Cupressales > Cupressaceae > Thuja > Thuja plicata. The sequence goes on along the minus strand of MU225466.1, from coordinate 896,805 downwards.
TCATCAACAAATGATTTGCATAGCATATCATTACCTCCAAATATGATATCATCAACAAATATCTCAGAAATCAAAGTCTCATCATTAGTATCTACTTTCAAATATAGATTATTGTTGTCACTTACTCTAATAAATCCAATACTAATGAGATAAGAGTGAATTCTTTCATACCATGCTCTTGGTTCTTGTTTCAATCCATACAAGGCTTTGTGTAGTTTAAAAATCATGTTCCTCTTGTTAGGATCAGCAAAACCTTCTGGTTGTTCAATGTATACCTCCTCTTCTAGTATTCCATTCAGAAATGCAGATTTAACATCCATTTGGTATACTTTGAATCCTTTGAAAGTAGCATAAACAAGTAAAATTCTTACTCCTTCTAGTCTAGCAATGGGTGCAAAGGTTTCTCCATAATCAATACCTTCTTCTTGTGCATACCCTTTGCATACCAGTCTTTCTTTGTTTCTTGTGACTTCTCCATTCTCATTGATTTTGTTTATAAAAATCCATTTGGTGTCAACAAATTTTTTTTCACTTGGTCTAGGTACTAATGTCCATGTTCTATTCTTCTCAATTTGTTCAATCTCTTCATTCATTGCACTAACCCATTCTTGATTATCAAGTGCAACATTAACAGATTTAGGCTCAAAATTATAAATCAAACATCTATTGTTAAGAGACTTACTTCTTGTTCTCATTCCTGCTCTTTTGTCTCCAATGATCTGGTCATGTAGATGGTGTCTTCTGACATATTTAGCAAGTACAAGTTCATATCTATGTTCTTCATTATGATCTTCATTATCACTCGGTTCTGCATTGTGAACATCTTCCTGATTCTTGGTGTGTGCAACTATTGCTCAGTTGCATTATTCTGTCACTCAGGGAAGGTATCAAGTTCTTCAATGTATACAAATATGTTTTAATCTTTAGGTTCCTTTTTCCTTTCCTCATCATTTTTCTCAGCAAATTCATCCACTTTAACATTTGTACTTTCAATGATTTTGTTAGAAGATTTGTTTAGACATTTATAAGCTTTGATTTTAGTAGAATATCCTAGAAATATTCCTTCATCACTTTTAGAGTCAAGTTCCCCATTTCTATCATATTTCAGTATATAACATTGACTTCCAAAAATTCTAAAGTAACTCATATTTGGTGTGTATCCATACCATATCTCATAAGGTGTCTTATTTGTGTTTTTCTTCGACTGAACTCGCTTTAGTGTATAGACAGCAGTACTTACAACTTCTCTCTAGAATGTTTGTGTTATGCCTTTTTCAATCATTAGTATTCTGGCACAATAAAAAAATGATCTATTCCTCTTTTCAACAATCTCATCCTGCTATGGTGTTCTTAGTGCAGAAACCTATCTTGTAATCCCATGCTCATTATAAAAGTTAGTGAATTCATCAAAAATAAATTATCCTCCTCTATCTGATCTTAAACATTTCAGTTCTTTTCCACTTTGTTTTTTAACTTTAGATTTATACCAATTGAACATCTTAAATGCTTCAAATTTCTCTTTTAAGAACATGAGAGTCATCATCCTAGAATATTCATCAACAAATAGAATAAAGCATCTATCACCAGAATAGCTCTTTGTTCTCATTGGTCCACATATGTCAGTATAGACTAACTCTAGAATAGCATTAGATGTGTAGGTTTTTCTCTTGAAACTAGACTCTGTCATTTTCCTATTTGACAATTCTTGCACATAACATGGTTAGGATTTGAAATACTCGGTAAGCCTCTTACTTTTCTTTTCTTACTTATCTTAACCGTATTGTCAAAATTTGCATGACATAACCTTTTATGCCACAACCAAATGTATTCATTTCTAGCCAATAAACAAGTGGTCTCAATATCATCAAGATATAATAGATTACCTTTTTTTTGTTCACCAATACCGATCAAATTTCATTTTCCATTATAGATCATTGCCTTTTTGTTCTCAAATGCAACTCGGTGTCCTATGTTGTTTAGCTATGAAACACTCAATAAATTATAGTTAAGTCCTTTCACCCAATATGCATTTTCACATATGATCAGATTATTCAACATGATGGTACCTTTTCCTTCAACTGGGCAAGGTGAGTCATTACCCATCCTAACTGATCCACCATTATAATATTCAAAAGTTTCAAACTTTTCTTTATCTCCAGTCATGTGATGAGTACAACCACTATCAATAATCTAGACACATTTTTTCTAACTTTAGATATGAGTTCTATTTCAACATACCTTTCTTCTTCGTCTGAATAATCTTTCATAGCAACAAATACTACCTCAACATCTTCATTAGAATCACTCTCAAAGTTTTTAGCTTTTTTCTCAACCAGGTAACAAGCCTTCTTGCCTTTGTCCTTGTAATCTCGGTTATCTCTTCTGTCAGAGTGTTGGTTGCTTCTGTAGTCTCGGTCACCACTTCTGTCATACTTATTTTCATAAGATCTATCATTTTTTCTATCATCCTTTCTTTTTTTAGGGCATCTAGCAATAAAAAATGTCCAATTTATTTGCAATTAAAATAGACCAATGGTAATTTACCTTTATATGTTCCTTTACCTCTTTTCATTCTCCTAGCCATTAGTGCTTTAATTTTATCAATTTATTGTTCATCACTATCACTGTCACTATCATTTCTCATAGTGTGTTTGTAACTAGATTTGCTTATTTTCAGAGAAGACTTGAATGCAGACTCAATAGTAGGTAAGACACTGTTGTCATAGTTTTTCATCTCAAATGAAATAATTCTACCAATCAAACTATAAAGAGTAACATATTTATTTGCTACTGCTCTCATTTCTTGAATTACAGATACTCTAATAGCAGAAATAGGTGGTAAGGTTCTCAGAATTTTACTTACAACTATTTCTTCCTCAAGTACTTCTCCTACTCCACGGATAGCATTAACAACTTCTTTGATTCTACTACTGTACTGAGTGATGCTCTCTCCTTCTTTCATTTCTAGGTCATGAAAATTTTCTCTTAGTCTTTTAGCTTAAGCTCTTAGCATACCGGTGTCTCCTCCATGTACTAGCTTGATTTTGTGCCACATTTTCTTTGCAAAGGTGCATGATTTCATGTCTTCAGATTCAACATCAGTTAGTGAAGAAGCAAGTTCTATCATCATAGAATTGTGTTCATGTTTCTCTCTTAATTGATCAATGGTCAGAGGTCTAGTAGGTGCAACATATTCAGTATCCAAGTATTGTGTGACATCATTTCCAATCCCTAATAGATGAAGTATTATTCTACTTTTCTATGAGGCAAAGTTGTCCTTGTTCAACTTAGGCACATCCCTTTCACTCATCTTGTGATCTTTAGCTTAAGTTCCTTTAAACTTTTCTTCCAAGAACCAAAGCTCTAATACCAATTGTCAGAATAAATACTAAGAGGGGGTGTGAATTAGTGGCCTTAAAAATAATTCCAAATATCCAACCAAAAATTGTATCTCAAACATAATACCCTCTAGTTATCTTTCATTCCATCAAGATGTATGCCATAAATAAACTTAACAAATATAAGTTGTTGGAGATTTACTTCTAGCAGCTAGTTGATTGTATGTTTGTCATTGATGAAAAAATATAATATACAATAGTGTTTTGTATGTACTGGTCAGAATGATTTTATCAAGCCTTGCAACATACACCCAGACTTAGATATGAAGTTTCAGTTGTGTTGAGTAATTCTGTGTGGCAGTTACAGTTTCTGGTGTTTGTTTGTACAGAGCCGACGTATTGCATTGGTTCTTGAGTTGTGCCTATCTTTGGGATATGCATGTTTATATTCAAGTTTAGTTATGAGTTGATGATATTTATCTAAAGGTGCCAAACATGTTTCAACAAGATTGAAAAGTTAGAGTTAATTTGGTAAGGCCAACTTAGTGAAGCATCACGTCTATTCAATTTATATTGTGCGGTTGTAATTATGCTTGCATGATTAGTAAAGCTGACAAGGATGTTATGAAGTGTTGTATAATAGGTCCCTTGATCTTATATTTTGATAAAGATACTTATAGCGAGTCATTTATGGAATGCTAAGTGTGAATGATAAGAAAATACATAGGAAAAGTGCAGAGCAGAATATTAGTTGAGTTTCATTCATCAAGGATCTATGTGAAGAAGAAGTGAAAGATTAAAATACACTGGAAATGATCAAGACAAAAGGTCTACTCTACAGTTCATCATCAGATATAGTGCATATCTATTCTATAGAAGGTTGTAGCCTTCACCATTAAAGCAGTGAGATTTTTGATAGTGAGTCCTCACCCTTAACCAGGTTATTTGTAAAAGACTCCTAACAGGGTCAGACCCTTAACTAGGTCACTATACTTATTGTATTGTAAAGAAAAACTCCTAACAGGGTTGCAAGATCTTCTAACAAGAATTATTATAAACACGTATAGTTCATTGTGGGTGTTAATTCCCACCATGGTTTTTACCATTTGATTTCCCCGTAACCAAATTATGGTGTTATCCATTGTGTTATCTGAATGTGCATTTACATTATTGTATTCTGGCATTAATAAAAGAAAAGAATTAACATAGATGATAACTGATTCACCCCCCTCTTAGTTATCCTTTGAGACTATTCCAACAATTGGTTTCAGAGCCAAGTGCCTTGAAGAGAAAGCCTAAAAACTTAAGGTAGATTAGATGGCATACTTTAGAAAAGAGAGTCCTAAGTTCGATGGAGAAAATTATCTGGATTAGAAGAACAAAATGATAACACATCTACAGTGTGTTGGTTTTGAAATTTTTGAGATAGCCACACAAGAAATTGTCATTCCCTCTCTAAAAGACATTTCAAGAGATGATTCTACTAGTAAACAGAAGGATACATTCACAACTAATGCAATTTCCAAAGAAGCCCTTATAAGTGCACTATCTGACAGTGAATTCTTTGAGATCAAGAAGGTAGACAAGGCATACACAATATGGAAGTATTTAGAAGATATGTTTGAAGGAGATGTTCAAGAAAAGAATGCACGTAGGAAGACATGGAAAAAGAAATATAACAGTCTTGAGATGTTACCTGAAGAGAACATTATATCCTACAATCAGAGGATAAATGAAGTAGTTTCTAGAATCAGAAATAATGGTGGAGAAATATCAGAAGAAGATATAATGGACAAAGTGTTGAATAATTTAACATCAGACTATGAGAACAAGATCAGTATTCTAGAGGAAACCATGCAATTTTCACAAGACTTTAAAAGAGAGACTTTGATTAGTAAAATCTCTACATTCAAGATATAAATATTGAAGACTGAACCTAAAAGTGAATCACCCTTCAAAGCTTCAGTCCATGGTAAGAAATCTCACATCTCTAGCAATAATGAGAAAGAAGAAGTTGATGAAGAACTAGAAGAAATCATAGCTATGATTTCTAAAAGAGAAAAGAAAGGCAAAGGGAAATATGAAGGACACCTTCCATTCAAATGTTTCTCATGCAACAAGATCAGTCATTTTGAATCCAAGTGTCCTACAAGAGTAAAGAAATTTAGATATGATTATAAACCCAAATGTAGGAAGGAATGCTATCATGTTGAAGAAGGTGTAACTGATGAAGATTCAGGAGAAGATGAAATTGGATTAGTTGTCCTTAAAGACATGGAAAAATTGCTTGAGCATATGGACATTGAAGATGAAAAGGAAACACAGGAGTTAGCCCTAATTTCAAAACCAGACATTAGAACTGATTGGATCATTGACAACAGATGCTCTCATCACATGACAGGTGATAAATACAGATTTGTTCATCTAGAAAAGTACAAAGGTGGTATGGTTATATTTGGAAATAACACTCCTAAACCTATCATAGACAGAGGATCTATCACCCTGGATGGAAAGAATAAGATAGATGATGTTCTCTATGTTGATGGACTACATCACAATTTACTAAGTGTTGCACAGCTACTTGACAAAGGTTATCATCTAGAATTCAAAGACAAAAAATGCATTATTAGAAACAAAGAAGGAGACATGATTGCATCAGGATCCAAAACAAAAGGTAACATTTTTCAACTCAATTTAGATGTAAGTTGTTTTTTTGCAAAAGTGGATGACACTTAGTTATGGCACAAGAGACTCTGTCATATCAATTTTGATAATATAGTAAAGATAAGCAATGTCAAGGCAGTTAGAGATCTTCCAAGTATTGCAAGACCAGTTGACACAATGTGCAGGGAATGTGTTATGGGAAAGCATGTAAGGAGCTCTTTTAGAAGCAAGCATAACTAAGCTGAAAACAAGTTAGACCTAGTGCATATAGATTTATGTAGTCCTACTCAAACCAGATCATATTACGGAGAAAGATATTTCATTTTGTTTGTTGATAATTTGTCAAGAATGATGTGGTTTTCATTCTTAAAGGATAAGTCTGAAGCCTTTGAGAAGTTCAAAATATTCAAAGCCAAAGTGGAGAATGAATCTGGATTAAAACTAAAGTGTCTGAGATTAGATAGAGGAGGAGAATTCACCTCTGATCAATTTTATGACTACTCTGAAGAACATGGAATTAAAAGACAATTGAGTGCACCAAGAATCACAGCAGAATGGGATAGCAGAAAGAAGGAACGAGATCATACTTGATACAGTGCGCACTATGATGATTGAAGGAAAAGTTGTGCACACCTATTGGAGAGATGTAGTCAATACAACAGTCTATACTATCAATAGAACACAACTAAGGCCAGGTGTGGATAAGACACCTTATGAACTTTGGTTTGGTAATGTACCTATAGTAAAATACTTCAGAATATTTGGTAGCAAGTGCTACATCAAGAGAGATGATGGTGTTGGTAAGTTTGATGCTAGAAGTGATGAAGGTATTTTCTTTGGTTACTCTACTAAAAGAAAAGCATACATATGTTTTAATTTGAGATTAAAGAAGATAACTGAAAGTACTCATGTTAAGATTGATGAGAAGTTCATGGTTCAAGTAAGGTACTATGAATATGCACCTATGATTGAAGATGAACCTAGGCCTAGCAGTAAAGACACTGTTATTGAAGAAATGTTTGATTACATTGATGTTTCATGTAATGAACCTAAATCAAGCAAATAAATATCATAGATTATAGATGAGGATGTTACACCAAAATTTTCAAATTTCACATCTAGGTATCATTCAAAAGATGATATCATTGGAGATTAGAGCAACATTGTTTTGACTAGATCAAAAGAAAAAAGGTTAACAGTGGATGAACATGTATGTTTACTTTCATAGATTGAACCTTTAAATGTTGAAGATGCCTGCAAGGATTTTGATTGGTAGAAAGAAATGGAATAAGAATTAGATCAAATAATAAAAAATGATACATGGGAATTGGTTCCTAGACCTAGTGACAAAAATGTGATTGGAACAAAATGGGTATTCAGGAACAAGATGAATGAAGATGGTATAGTGGTCAGAAACAAAGAAATACTAGTGTGTAAAGGATATGCACAGAGGGAAGGGATAGATTACACTGACACATTTTCCCCTGTAAGTAGACTAGAATCCATAAAGTTATTCTTGGCCTATGCAACATTCAAAGATTTTAAAGTATACCAAATGGATGTCAAATCAGCTTTTCTGAATGACAACTTGAAGGAAGAAGTCTACATAGAACAGCCTGAAGGATTTAATCTATCAGATAAACTAGACATGGTATGCAGATTGAAAAAAGCACTCTATGGACTTAAACAGGCCCCAAGAGATTGGTATGAGAGACTAGATGGTTATCTTACAAGGATTGGATTTAAGAAAGGAGCAGCAGATTATAACCTATTCATAAGAGAGACACCTGATGGATTATTACTTGTTTCCATATTTTTTGATGACATTATCTTTGGTGGTAATGACAAGCTTAGTGAAAAATTTGCAAAAGAAATGCAAAATGAATTTGAAATGAGCATGATTGGTCCTATAAAATAATTTTTAGGATTGAATGTAAAGTAGACATATAAAAGAATATTCATAAATCAGTCTAAATATGTGAAGAAAATATTGAAGACTTTCAAGATGGAAGATTGTAATCTAGTATGCACTCCTATGATAACATGAAGCAAGCTTTCTAAAGAAGATGATTCTGCAACGGTTGATAAGACATTGTGTAAATCTATGATTGGAAAACTTATATATCTTACTCAATCTAGACCAGACATATCTAATGCAGTTGGCATTGTTGGTAGATTTGTAGTTGAACCAAAATAGAATCACCTAATGGAAATAAAGAGAATATTTAGATATCTAAAGGGAACTATAGACTATGGCTTATGGTATCCTAAATCAGAGAATGTACAACTCCATGTGTATACAGATGCAGATTGGGCAGGTTGTCTTGATGACAGGAAGAGTACTTCTGGAGGAGTAGTATTTTTTGGAGATAGGTTGGTTTCTTGGGTAAGCAAGAATCATAATTGTATCTCTCAGTCGATAACAGAAGCTAAATATGTTGCAGTAGCATTGAATTGTTCAACAATGGTTTGGATCAAGTAGATGGTTAAAGATTTTGGTATACAGGTTGACTATCCTATTTTTATTCACTGTGATAACACCAGTACTATCAACATGTCCAAGAACCCTGTGATGCATGCAAAGAAAAAGCACATTAAGATTAAATACCATTTTCTTGGAGAAAAATTTAGAGATAATGAAGTAAAATTGGACTATATGAGCACAAAAGAACAGTTGATAGATATTTTCAAAAAACCTTTATCAAAAGATACTTTTGAGTATTTCAGGGAGAAGTTGGGAGTAATTCCCTCTCCTGAGTCTGATTAGATAAAGCAGTAGGAACATCAGTAATTAAGTGACTGATGAATGGTTGACTACTCTACTTCTGGAGTAGTACCTATGCTTAATTGTTTATGGTTCCCTTTTCCATTGATGTCAAAGGGGGAGTATATAGTAAGGGGGATCATATAGTCTGGGGGAGTATAAATGTAGACAGAGGAGCTACAACGGTGTAGAGAAATCTTTGATGAGAATATTGAGAAGATTGTAAAAAGAAAGAAGACACCATGAGCTGAAGATGTTTTTAATATCATATGTTTCCATCAATGTCAAAGGGGGAGATTGTTGGAGATTTACTTCTGGCAGCTAGTTGATTGTATGTTTGTCATTGATGACAATATATAATATACAATAGTGTTTTGTATATACTTATCAAAATGATGTTATCAAACCTTGCATGGTTATGTTCATGTTGTAAACATGTTTATTATGTTGTGTTCATACACGCAAACTCAGATATGAAGTTTCACTTGTGTTAAGTAATTCTATTATGTGGCAGTTACAGTTTCTGGAGTTTGTTTGTACAGAGCCGACGTATTGCATTGGTTCTTGAGTTGCACCTATCTTTGGGATATGCGTGTGTATATTCAAGTTTAGTTATTAGTTGGTGATAGTTATCTAAAGGTGCCAAACATGTTTCAACAAGATTGCAAAGTTAGAGTTAATTTGGTAAGGCCGACTTAGTGAAGCGTCGCGTCTATTCGGTTTATATTGCATGGTTGTAATTATTCTTGCATGATTAGTAAAGCCGACAAGGATGTTATGAAGAGTTTTTTAATAAGTCCCTTGATCTTATACTTTGAGGAAGATACTTATAGCAAGTCATTTGTGGAATGCTAAGTGTGAATGATAAGAAAAGATACAGGAAAAGTGCAGAGTAGAATATCAGTTGAGTTTCATTCATCAAGGATCTATGTGAAGAAGAAGTGAAAGATTGCAATACAATGAAATTGATCAAGATAACAGGTCTACTCTATAGTTCATCATTAGATATAGTGCATATCTATTCTACAGAAGGTTGTAGCCTTCACCATTAAAGTAGTGAGCTTTTGGACAATGAGTCCTCACCCTCAATCAAGTTATTTGTAAAAGACTCCTAACAGGGTCAAACCCTTAACCAGGTCACTATACTTATTGCATTGTAAAGAACAACTCCTAACAGGGTTGCAAGATATTCTAACAGGGATTATTATAAACAAGTATAGTTGATTGTGGGTGTTAATTCCCACTGGGGTCTTTACCATTTGGTTTCCCCATAACCAAATTGTGGTGTTGTCTATTGTGTTATCTGAATGTGCATTTACTTTATTGTATTATGGAGTTAATAAAAGAAAAGAATTAAAATAGATGATAACTGATTCACCCCCCTCTCAGTTATCCTTTGGGACTATTCCAACATAAGTTGATCGGTAAGATATACTATGTGAGCCCTCACCCCGACCCATCATAGCTTTACTGCTCGATCACACTTTGACACTTTATGTTTTGATACATTGAGACACTATTTGTTATCTTGACAGAGACTCATGATATTATGTTATGATGATGATTATATTGTGTGGATTACATTTTGATATGGATTAGACCTAGAACAGGTGCTTGATTTTAATTATATATGTTTAGATCAGTGAATTGATGAGAAGACCAAATCATGATTAGAATTGACTATTTCATGGATGTTATGTCATGGTGATTAAGGAATTCTTATATTTTAAATATTTATATATGAAAATTTCAATTAGGGGCTTAATTCTTCTTATAGATTAATGTTGCAAATTATAAATTGAAAATATATATTGCATGTAATTTTATCATCTTGGACTACTGATGCTCAAATTTTAGTGTGCAGGAATGGGAACCATAGAATTTTTTGGAGAATTAGGGCTAAACACATGTGAATTGACTAAGCCAAGGTTTAATCCAATAAGGGGTTAAAACCTCATTGTAATGTGACCCTTGTTGTAAATGTAATCTGAATGTGTGTTAATAGTTTAAATTTATGTTATGTTTGGACATGTCATTGTGAATGTGATGTGTATTTTGTTGGTGTCACTTGACACTTGTGTTGTCTATGTGGATAGTGACATGTCATTTAGGGCTTGGGAAAGATTCACTTAACCTTATAGGATATTATATTAATCACTTGCATATAGATGCCTTGTAGGGATCCCATCATGTTAGAACTCAGATTTGAACCTTAGAGGTACTTTGGAGGGATTAAAAGTGACCCTAGAGTGTATTTTTGACCAAAATTAGTTAACTCTAAGGGGGTACCTTGGGTTAGGGTTAGTTTTTACCTATGGGAGAAACCAAGGTCATCATTATGAATCTCCAAAATGCCTACTTTTCAAAAGTGGTGAAAATAGAGATGGTCTCTTGCATCTAACTTGTCCCACACTCTTTGCTAAACTCTCAATTAAGAGGGGAGACAAAAAGGCTAGTTGTCATATCTCATCATTGCTAGTTCTTGAGTACCTTTTTGGGGGTCTTTTTAGAGGGTTTTGGGAGAATTAGTAGGTGTTCACCTACTCTCTAATTTTAGAGACAATTAGGGTTTTGAAAGGAGAAAAAATAAAGATTTGGGCTCTTCTCAAGTTTTATTTTGCCATAACACATTTGGAAGGTTGGTTTCTCTTGCCATGGAGTGCTTGAATTGTTGCAAGAAAATTTGGATGTATTGTATTATGAATATGAAATATTGAATGAGATTCATGTATGTAATCTTGTGTAGTGTTGTAGTATGTAAATTTTGTTGTCATGTGTTGGGTAGGGAATGCATTTGGATTTTTGTATCAACTTTTGTTTCTTTGGATTGAGAGTGTTGTTCATAGGAGTTAAGGCATTACTCACCCTTTGGGAAGGGAAGAAGTGGCCTTGGGTGAAGGGGTTAGTTGGGCTCTCCATTGTAGTGAGAGTCTCTTCTCTTGGATAAGAGGGATAATTTCATGGAGTATGGGCTCCATGAAGCCATGTTGGAAATATTATGTTTTGGCATAGAAATAGCCAATGTGTATATAAAAAGAATGTCAATGTATCCTTGGAGAGGCATAGAGAAAAAATCTTGTAGAGAAATTTGAAAATTGTAATGACATTCTCATCCTTGGAAAAGCCCACCTTCACCCTATTTCAATGGGTTTGTAAAAATCATTTGTGAGACCTTGATTGAGAGTTCATTATTGTTTTTGTGCATAGAGAATGTTGTGAAAATTTAGATGTGAAACCTTGTTTAGCCTTGGTTCTCCAAGCTCGGGGGTGGCCTCCATGAGGCCTTGGTTGGGAGGTGAGCTTCCCATGGTATCCCTCATAAAATTTGTAGGTTTTTGAAGTCATGAAGATGGTGCAAGAAGATTGAAAGAAATCCCTATTTGGGGGTAGTTGTGTGCAAGCAACTTCAATGTTGCATAGTCACTCTTGTATTAAAATTTATTTTGTTGATTGTTGTAATGTTCAAATTTTTAAGCTTCTCAAGCTAGATGTAGAGGGATCTCCTTCTTATGTAATGATTTATTAAAAGAAAATATGTTGTGTACCATCCAAGTATTGAGTAAATTTATCATCTTGAAGAGGTTGAAATGTAGATTGTAAGATTATCATGTTGTAAAAGA
>MU225466.1:859333-884369 GCA_018584345.1 Thuja plicata | reverse complement strand
GAAAATATGTTGTGTACCATCCAAGTATTGAGTAAATTTATCATCTTGAAGAGGTTGAAATGTAGATTGTAAGATTATCATGTTGTAAAAGATAGAATCCTTAGTTCATGAATATTGCATTTTAATTTCTAAAAGAAAAGAAGTTAATCATCCATGTATGAAAGAATACCCAATATTAAAAGAGAAGAAAAATATTATAGTTTCATTCCCTAAAAACTTAAGGAATTTTTCATCTTGAAACCTCCTTAGATTCAAGTCTCTTCAAACAAAAAGAATCTCCATTTCATTTGCATCTCTTGTGAAGAAAGAAATATCGTTGCTATCAAAACAAATCAGATTTGTTAGTATGATAATATTAAATCAACTAATGTTATTAACCTTCTTAGTATATTACCTTTTCAAATCAATCCTATTGTGCACTATGATCTTCTACAAAAAAAATGAATCAAACAAATCAAAATGAAAGAGCTCATACCAAATAAAACCCATAGCACTTTCCAGATTTGGAGCAAAAATGCTCTCTAAAATTTGTATGGGAAATGAAATAATCTCCTTACCACAAAGAATATTCCTTTCCCAATGTGTTTTATCCCTAATTAAATTCAAAATCCAATCTCATTAATATAAACATGTAATTTAATCCTAAACCTAAACTAAACTCCCCTTACCTTTACCTTTCCCGTGGGCCCCACCTTTACCCCTTTATCTCTTGCATTGGATAATGGACTATGTTAAGTTTTTTGATGATTCAATAATTTGGGACTGCTAAAAATGTTTTTGGACTCCCATAATTCAGCGCCACTTTTCATGCATCATGGAGGTTTCTGACATGTCATATGCCTTACACCCCAAGTCAACTTTCCTCTTTCTCCATGCAAAATAACCTTGGGAAGATGAGAGATGGTTTAGTGGGCCCCAACAATCCCATCACCCTCCTTTCCATCAAGTGAGCCCTCCTTGCTGTCATGTCCTCCAAGCATACAAAATTCTCTTGCATAGTGTGGGGTAGGGTAGGTGGTGGGTCCCTCCCCCTAAAGCAAGTCTTTTCAACCTGCATTTCCCTTTGCAATTCAACTTTTCCCAAGGTATTTGACTTAAGGGGGATTATATTTCTCTTATGTTCTAGGGGTTAGGGGTTATGCTAGATTTCAATTAAAGGTTAATTTGAAGTTGAATGTTAGAAATTGATGGATCAGGAATGCACGTGTTTTCATCATAGGGGAATAATTTTATTAATGATGTTAGTAGATTATGAAATTAGATTTGATTTCAGCTATTAGATTAAATTAATAGCTATTTGGTTTAGTGAAATTATTATTCAATTTTAATCTTGTCAATTGTAAATACTTCATTTATGTTGGGAGTTGAATATTTATCTGACTAGGCTTGAGCTAGTAGTAATGTTAACTAGAACTAGACTTGAACGGATTAAGTTGTAATCTAGGTGTATAGTCAAGTAGACATTAGAGCAACCTTGACCAACATATGTTCATAACCACTAACTACCGTCATGATCTTAACAAGAAATCATAGTTAGATCAACCTTAGTTGAGTATTCAAATAAATCATGGAACAAGTTGATGCCCAGTTTTGCATTTTTTTGTGGCATGACCCTTATTTACTCTGCGTATTTACCTTGTTATTCGAAGGTTAAATCTAGCTTGCTTTTACCCTTCCAACTCAACCATTGTTAGTTGTGCATGCTTATGTGTTTTAAAAAAATAATTTGTATGTGTTTTGCCCTAGTTTTGGGCATGACATTTTGGTATCAGAGCCAATATTTCGACACAAGGAACCTAACCCATTACGCTTCAACTCACTCTAAACTTAAATCATTATGTAGGATGCCTGCAGTCACCAGAGCTAATCGACGAGGTAGAGGTCGTAGAGCTCCCTGTATGGGAGCAGGACAGGAGGATCCACAACCTCCACCACCTCTGAACCCTAACCAGGATATTATGGATGTACTCCAAAATCTAATTGGGGTGATTCAGTAGAGACTACCACCCATAGTTCAGTAGCAGGTTCCCGCAAGGGAAGCACATGTTTTAGAGAATGAAATAGCAGTTAGCAGAGAGAGGAGTAGGATTCCTCCACCTAGGTCTTAGAGGGTCATGATGATCAGGAGGGTGAGTCAGTTCATTGGGTTTTTATACCATGTGAGCGTGAGTTACATGCCAGGGAGAGACCCCATAGAGATGTTGGAGATGAGATCTGAGAGTTATTATGACTCCATCCACCCTTGTTTTTGAGATCCACTGATGGGTCAATAGCAGAGGCCTGGTTACAGAGTTTACAACAATGTTTTGGATTGCACCCTTATGGGAGTAATCTAAAGGAATGTCTAGAAGTCCATCTCCTACAGGAGAAGGCTTCCACTTGGTGGGAGTAGGAGGTGTCCATTGGTGGAGTGAGTATTGACACACTCACTTGGGAGACTTTTGAGGCCCGTTTCCGTGAGAGATATCTCTCTGAGCATTTCAGATAGAGATAGATAGAGGAATTTCATGATCTCCAGTAGAGAGGCCTCATGGTGAACCAATATGAGAGTCAATTTCTTGAGATCCTTCCATATGTGGATTACATGAAGGATGAGAAACTGCATATTCACCGTTTCATTAAGGGACTTAATATGTCTCTTTAGAGAATAGTATGCCTAGCATTCCCTACAACGTTCAGAGGGGCAGTTGAGATGACACTTGTAGCAGAGGAGATCTGTACTAGATAGGAGTCTCAAGATCGGTCCCAGCACTGGAACCCCTCTTCCTAGCAGTCAGGACAACAAAGACCCCTTGGAAGGGGAAACAGAATCATTTAGCAGGATCCTTTAAGGGTCAATAGTATCAGCAACAGAGATCCTAGTAGGATTCCATATAGAGGCATTCATAGGGTTATCAGGGCTCTAAGCCCAAATAGTGGTAGTCTCAGGGCCCTAGATAGGTTCATAGGACATAGACCCCTCAAACATAGTCATCTAGGACTTAGTAGTCCTCTAGGGGTGGATACAGTGGTTCTAGCAAGACCGGAGGGTCATAGCAGCCTAGGACACAGGGAGTGCAGATTCAGATTCATGGTCCATTATCACTTGTGGTGGTATGGGTCATTTATCGAGAGAGTACCCACAGGGACAGTCAGCCAGTGGTAAAAGAGGGGCTACCTCAAAGCCTACAGTTGGAGATATGGGTAGATCCCATAGATTTTTTACAACGGTTGATAACTGCCAGGATGAGCATCAGGCCACGGTCATTGAGGCTACAGGTATGATTTAGGGTACCAGTGTTTCTATCTTGTTTGATTCAAGAACCACAAACTCATTTATATCTCCCTATGTAGTGGAGCATTGTGGGCTGATGGCAGTTAGACAAGATTTCAGTTGGGAGGTTGAGTTAGCTTTTGGAGATAGAGTCTCTATTAGTTCCTTAGTTTGTAGTTGTCAGATTCAGATTGGAGACCTTATCACGATGACTGATCTCTGTATTACCCATCTAGGTTCTTATGATGTAGTCCTTGGCATGGATTGGCTATGTGCCCACAGTGCCAAGGTGGATTATCGTCGGAAGAGGGTCAAGTGTGTTGATGATCACAACACTTCTATGGTGATATTTGGGGTACAAAGACCCGTATCCCTTCACATTATTTCTACTATGCAGCTTAGGCAGTGCGTGTAGAAGGGTTGTCAGTTATTTGCCATCACCATTAGTGATGGAGAGGAGGATTCAGGAGGGGAGCCTTCACTCGAGGATTATCCTATTCTTCAAGAGTTTGCAGATGTATTTCCTATCGAGCTACTTGGTATGCCCCCACCTAGGGTAGTTTATTTTCACATAGATCTTGTACCAGGAGCTGAGCCAGTATCTAGAGCACCCTACAAGATGACCACACATGAGCTCGATGATCTCAAGATTCAGTTAGAAGAGCTCTTGGAGAAAGGGCATGTTTGACCTAGTGTATCACCTTGGGGTGCACCTGTGATTTTTGTGAAGAAGGATGGGTCACTTTGATTGTGCATTGATTATCGGCAGTTGAATAAAGTAACAATCAAGAATCGATACCCACTTCCTAGGATCGATGATCTATTTGATCAGTTGCAGGGTGCCTGAGTGTTCTCAAAGATAAATCTAAAGTTGGGGTACCATCAGTTACAGATTGTGGAAAGTGATATCCACAAGACTGCTTTTTGCATGAGGTATGGTCACTATGAGTTCACAGTAGTGCCATTTAGCCTCACAAATACTCCAGTTGTGTTCATGAGCCTCACGAATGGAGTATTTCATATATTTTTGGATAAATTTGTGATAATATTCCTCGATGATATTCTGATATATTCTCGCAATGAGGAGGAGCATGAGGAGCATCTGAGATAGGTTCTGCAGCATTTGACAGAGAATTAGTTATATGATAGCTTGTCAAAGTGTGCCTTCTTTAGACCTGAGGTGAATTATCTCGGTCATGTTATATTCGACGATGGGATCTCTATAGACCCATCGAAGATTAGAGCTATTATGGATTGGCCAGAACCCACCAGTGTCAGTGAGGTTAGGATTTTTATGGGCTTAGCAGGATATTACAGACACTTCATGGCAGGATTTTCTAGAGTGGCTCATCCCATCACCTCCCTTCAGAGAAAGGGGAAAAGGTATGAATGGACAGAGAAGTGTGAGAGAGCTTTTGAGGAGCTCAAGAGATCCCTCACACTTCTCTATCCATTCATACCTTTTCCCCTTTCTCTTAAGGGAGGTGATGGGATGAGCCACTCTATCAAGAGATCCCTCACTAGTGCACCTATTTTAGCAGTGCCAGATCCTTTGATAGATTTTGTTGTTTGTACTGATGCTTCATTGGATGGTTTAGTAGTAGTCCTTATGTAGGAGGGCCATCCTATAGCTTTTGAGTCTAGGAAGTTAAAGACTCATGAAATTAATTATCCTACTTATGACCTAGAACTCACAGCGGTGGTTCATGCTTTAGTGAGATGGTGATATTTCCTCTTAGGTCATTGATTTGAGCTTCATTCAGATCACCAGAGCCTACAATATATCTTTACACAGCCCAATCTTAATGCTAGGCAGAGGAGATGGATGGAGTTTTTGTGTGAGTATGATTTTGATGTTCATTACATCAAGGGGAAGGAGAATGTAGTTGCAGATGCCTTGAGTAGGAGGTGACATGAGCTCTCATCTATGACTTCTAGTACAAATTTGAGGGACCGCATTTTGCATCATTTTCCAGGGGATGGATTATATGTGGAAGTTTGTCAGTTTATCCATTCTCAGAGACCCCTAGAGGGGAAATTTATAGATTATTCCTTGGAGTCTGATGGACTTCTACGTCATAGGGGATGCATCTATGTACCTTCTACGGGTAACTTGCGGGAGTTTATCATACTTGAGGCTCATAGAGCACCTTATGTAGCTCACCCAAGAGTTAAAAAATTTCATGCCGATATGAGACAGTTGTACCATTGGTCGGGTATGAGATTTTAGATTGCCAACATAGTTGCTAGATGTCTAGAGTGCCAGAGAGTGAAGGCAGAGCATAGTCATCTAGGTGGGCTCCTATAGCCACATGATATTTTTGAGTGGAAGTGGGATATTGTATCTATGGACTTCATTGTTGGTCTCCCAATGTCTTCTCGCCGTCATGATGCTATCTTGGTGACAGTCGACACATTGACCAAGGTTGCCCACTTCTCACCCGTGCGTACTACATTCATAGCATGAGACATAGCTCAGGTCTTTTTGTGAGATATTGTCAAACTTCATGGCATTCCCCGTAAGATCATCTCTGATAGAGACTCCTTGTTCACATCAGCCTTTTGGAGAGAGTTTCAGGCAGCATTGGATACTAGGCTCAATTTTAGTACAACATATCACCCTTAGATAGATGGCCAGACTGAGAGGGTTAACCAGGTATTGGAGGACATGTTGTGTATGTATGTGATGGACCATCAGGTCAAGTGGGAGGAATACCTACATCTGATTGAGTTTGCCTATAATAATGGGCATCATTCTTCTATAGGTATGCCACCATATTAGACGTTGTATAGTAGACCATGCAGGACACCACTGAGTTGGGACAGGATCGAGGTAGAGTATCTATTGGACCTTAGTTGGTCAAGGATATGGATATGCAGGTTATCTTGATTAGACAACGCCTTAGGGAGGCTCAGGATCGACAGAAGAAGTATGCAGATGCGAAGAGGGTTGATCGTGAGTTTATGGTTGGAGATAGGGTCTTCTTGAGAGTGCGCCCGCATAAGAGTCCAATATATTTTGGAAAGGGCTCTAAGTTAGCACCTCTCTTTGTTGGACCTTTCAAGATATTGGAGAGGATAGGAATAGTTGCCTACCATCTAGCCTTGCCACCTAGCCTGTCATACATCCACGATGTGTTTCATGTATCTCTACTATGGAAATATATTTATGATGAGTCTCACATTATAGATTGGGATGCCTTGCAGGTGGATTCAGATGAAAAGTTAGCACTGGAGCCCATTCACATTATAGCCCAATGGACCTTGCACTTTGAGGCCAAGAGCTGGACCAGGTTAGGGTCCAGTGGGACTATTATGATGAGGTCACAGTTTTATGGGAGGATGCAGCGTATATGAGATTTTAGTACCCATATCTATTTGATGAACTCCAGGAGGAAGTTCATGCCTAGTGGGGGAGGATGTGAGGCCTCACCCCAACCCATCATAGCTTTATTGCTCGATCACACTTTGACACTTTATGTTTTGATACACTTTTTGTTATCCTGACAGAGACTCGTGATATTATGTTTTGATGATGATTACATTGTGTGGATTACATTTTGATATGAATTAGACCTAGAATAGGTGGTTGATTTTGATTATATATGTTTAGATCAGTGAATTAATGAGAAGATTGAATCATGATTAGACTTGACTATTTCATGGATGTTATGTCATGGTGACTAAGTAATTCTTATGTTTTAAACATTTATGTATGAAAATTTCAATTAGGGGCTTAATTCTGCTTATATATTAATGTTGCAAATTATTAATTGAAAATATATATTGCATGTAATTTTATCATCTTGGACTACTGATGCTCGAAGTTAGTGTGTAGGAATGGGAACCATGGAATTTTTTGGAGAATTAGGGCTTAACACATGTGAATTGAGTAAGCCAAGGTTTAATCCAATAAGGGGTTGAAACCTCATTGTAATGTGACCCTTGTTATAAATGTAATCTGAATGTGTGTTAATAGTTTAAATTTATGTTATTGTTTGGACATGTCATTGTGAATGTGATGTGTATTTTTTTGGTGTCACTTGACACTTGTGTTGTCCATGTGGATAGTGACATGTCATTTAGGGCTTGGTCAAGAATCACTTAACCTTATAGGATATTATATTAATCACTTGCATATAGATGTTTTGTAGGGATCCCATCATGTTAAAACTCAGATTTGAACCTTAGGGGTACTTTGGAGAGATTAAAAGTGACCCTAGAGTGTATTTTTGACCAAAATTACTTAACCCTAAGGGGGTACCTTGGGTTAGGGTTAGTTTTTGCCTATGGGAGAAACCTAGGTCATCATTATGACTCTCCAAAATGCCTACTTTTCAAAAGTGGTGAAAATAGAGATGGTCTCTTGCATCTAACTTGTCCCACACTCCTTGCTAAACTCTCAATTAAGAGGGGAGACAAAAAGGCTAGTTGTCATATTTCATCATTGCTAGTTCTTGAGTACCTTTTTGGGGGTCTTTTAGAGGGTTTTGGGAGACTTAGTGGGTGTTCACCCACTCTCTAATTTTAGAGACAATTAGGGTTTTAGAAGGAGAAAAGATAAGGATTTGGGCTCTTCTCAAGTTTTATTTTGCCATAACACATTTGGAAGGTTGGTTTCTCTTTCCATTGAGTGCTTGAATTGTTGCAAGAAAATTTAGATGTATTGTATTATGAATATGAAATCTTGAATGGGATTCATGTATGTAATCTTGTGTAGTGTTGTAGTATGTAAATTTTGTTGTCATGTGTTGGGTAGGGAATGCATTTGGATATTTGTATCAACTTTTATTTCTTTAGATTGTGAGTGTTGTTCATGGGAGTTAAGGCATTACTCACCCTTTGAGAAGGGAAGAAGTGGCCTTGGGTGAAGGGGTTAGTTGGGCTCTCCATTGTAGTGAGAGTCTCTTCTCTTGGAGAAGAGGGATAATTTCATGGAGTATGGGCTCCATGAAGCCATGTTAGAAATATTATATTTTGACGTAGAAATGGCCAATGTGTATATGAAAGGAATGTCAATGTAGCCTTGGAAGAAATTTAGAAATTGTAATGGCATTCTCCTCCTTGGAAAATCCCACCTTCACCCTACTTCAATGGGTTTGTAAAACTCATTTGTGAGACCTTGATTGGGAGTTCATTATTGTTTTTATGCATAGAGAATATTGTGAAAATTTGGATGTGAAACCTTGTTTAGCCTTGGTTCTCCAAGCTCGGGGGTGGCCTCCATGAGGCCTTGGTTGGGAGGTGAGCTTCCCATGGTATCCCTCATGAAATTTGCAGGTTTTTGAAGTCATGAAGATGGTGCAAGAAGCTTGAAAGAAATCCCTGTTTGGGGGTAGTTGTGTGCAAGTAACTTCAATGTTGCATAGTCACTCTTGTATTGGAATTCATTTTGTTGATTGTTGTAATGTTCAAATTTTGAAGCTTCTCAAGTTAGATGTAGAGGGATCTCCTTCTTATGTAATGATTTATTAAACGAAAATATGTTGTGTACCATCCAAGTATTGAGTAAAATTATCATCTTGAAGAGGTTGAAATGTAGATTGTAAGATTATCATGTTGTAAAAGATAGAATCCTTAGTTCATGAATATTACATTTTAGTTCCTAAAATAAAAGAAGTTAATCATCCATGTATGGAAGAATACCCAATATTGAAAGAGAAGAACAATATTATAGTTTCATTCCCTCCAAACTTGAGGAAATTTTCATCTTGAAACCTCCTTAGATTCAAGTCTCTTCAAACAAAAAGAATCTCCATTTCATTTGCATCTCTTGTGAAGAAATAAATATCCTTGCTATCAAAACAAATCAGATTTGTTAGTATGATAATATTAAATCAACTAATGTTATTAACCTTCTTAGTATATTACCTTTTCAAATCAATCCTACTGTGCACTATGATCTTCTACAAAAAAAAAAGAACCAAACAAATCAAAATGAAAGAGCTTATACCAAATAAAACCCATAGCACTTTCTAGATTTGGAGCAAAAATGCTCTCTAGAATTTGTATGGGAAAGGAAATATTTTTCTTACCACAGAGAATATTCCTTTCCCAATGTGTTTTATCCCTAATTAAATTCTAAATCCAATCTCATTAATATAAACATGTAATTTAATCCTAAATCTAAACTAAACTCCCCTTATCTTTACCTTTCCTGTGGGCTCCACCTTTACCCCTTTATCTCTTGCATTGGATAATGGACTGTGTTAAGTTTTTTGATGATTAAATAATTTGGGGCTGCTAAAAATGTTTTTGTACTCCCATAAATCTGTGCCACTTTTCATGCATCATGGAGGTTTCCGACATGTCATATGCCTTACACCCCAAGTCAACTTTCCTCTTTCTCCATGCGAAATAACCATGGGAAGATGAGAGATGGTTTAGTGGGTGCCAGCAATCCCATCACCCTCCTTTCCATCAAGCGAGCCCTCCTTGCTGTCATGTCCTCCAAGCATGAGAAATTCTCTTGCATAGCGTGGGGTAGGGTAGGTGGTGGGTCCCTCCCCCTAAAGAAAGTCTTTTCAACCTGCATTTCCCTTTGCAATTCGACTTTTCCCAAGGCATTTCACTTTGTGAATTGGGAATTTTTATATTATTAAGTTGATAGTTTAATGAGTTAACAGGTTAGTAGGATTAAAGATTATTAGTTAGGTGGATTAGATTATTAAGTAATTTATTGATAGTTTAGACTAGTGATTAGGACTATTGTTTTTTGTGTATAATTCTCAATTGGGTAGCAAGTTCTACATATATAAATTAAAATTTAATATTGTAGCTTTAGTTAGGGTTAGAATTTATTTTCTAGATAGATTGGATTAATTGGTAATTATTTGATAAGTTATGTTAGCTATTTAGGTTTAATTCTATTTTGTTTTAATGGGTAGTAGTTTATGTATATACTTTGATTCAATGATGTAACATTAATTATTAGGTTAATAATTTTAGTGTATTAAACATGTTTTAAATTTTAATTGGTATTGGAGCCATTTGTCAATATTATAGTTAATCACTTTAAATGGGTACTTAGCATTATTTGTTAGGTTAATTTATCATTGTGAGATTGTGAATCTAATTATTAGGGATTTTTTTGTCTAAAGTATTGATTAGTCTATTTGAGAGACGGATTTTGCTCAGTTGATTTAATTGTATAGATAATGTTAAATTTTAATTTATTATCAAAATTAAGTGGGATTATATTTCTCTTATGTTCTAGGGGTGAGGGGTTATGCTCGATTTCAATTAAAGGTTAATTTGAAGTTGTATGTTAGAAATTGATAGATCAGGAATACACGTGTTTTCATCATAGGGAAATAATTTTATTAATGATGTTAGTAGGTTAGGAAATCAGATTTGATTCTAGCTGTTGTATTAAATTAATAGCTATTTGGTTTAGTGAAATTATTATTCAATTTTAATCTTATCAATTGTAAATACTTCATTTATATTGGGAGTTGAATATTTATTTGACTGGGCTTGAGCTAGTAGTAATGTTAGCTGGAACTAGACTTGAACGTATTAAGTTGTAATCTAGGTGTATAGTTAAGTAAGCATTAGGGCAACCTAGACCAACATATGTTCATAACCACTAACTACCATCATGATCTTAACAAGAAATTAGAGTTAGATCAACTTGAGTTGAGTATTCAGATAAACCGTGGAACAAGTTGATGCCCAATTCTGCATCTGTTTGTGGAATGACCCTTATTTAGTCTGCATATTTACCTTGTTATTCAAAGGTTAACTCTACCTTTCTTTTACCCTTCCATCTCAACCATTGTTAGTTGTGTGTGCTTATGTGTTTAAAAAAAAAAAAATTGTGTGTGTTTTGCCCTAGTTTTGGGCATGACATACTATTTATCTTTTCTAGACTTTACCAAGTAGCAGTAAATAAACTTAGAGTTAACCAACCAATCCAATTTAAATAATGTGTAATGAAAAATATCAATGCAATGAAATATATACACATTTGACACATAGATTTTAACATGGAAACCATGCTAAGGGAAAAACCACCTAGACCGGTAACCCAAAATAATTTCACTCTACTGAAGTGAGCTTGGTGAAGAGCCAACCCTATTAAAGGTTATAATACACATTGTTAAGTGCGACCTTTTTAGAGGATTTAAAACCAACAATTTATATTTTAACCTAGCACTCACTATGTTGTCAACAAGAAAACATTTTGATACTCTTGAGTATCTCAATACAATAAGGACTGTTAAATCCCACTCGGTTAAGATATTTTCTGAATCAATGGTTAAACTGATATACTAAATGATCTATTCAAAATAAAAGTTTAACTTGTAGATATTCAGATCTATTATTAGTCCAATAATACCTCTCTGATCAATGTACACTTCAGTTCCTTTTCTTCTTTTCTTTGTTCTTCTTGGTGAATTCTCTGTCCTCTGTTTCTCGGTGTCTGCAAAATTCCTTGGCTCGGTAACAAGTTTAGTTTACTATGGTGCTTGGTATACACTATGACCTATTTGGTGACACTTGCTTGGTAACACTTTCTTAGTTACAACTACACTCGGTTTACACTGTCTATCAGTGTGCACCATCTGTTGGTGTTCACTGTCACTCGGTGTATATAGAATTTTTATGTTTTACTGACTACATAAAATTTGTCTCTTCATCTCTTCAAGTTTATAAAAAATATGTATATGATCAATAAAACCATATCAAGTTGACATCAATGAAAATATAATACATTAACTGATTTAATGTCTTGCATTCACTTTTTCAGATCAGTGATCATCAACTTATCATATTCAAACATTTAATCAGTTATAGTTCATCAGTGTTTGTGGATTTTTGTTAGATCATTTTATATGATCACACCTCATTTGGTTTCATCGTGCAAGAGTTATTGTAGTTTCTTTGCGAGACTGTACTATTCTTCATGTTACCGATTAGTGGTTGGGTTTCTGATCTTTTTCCCAATCTTACAGTTGATTTTTTTGAGTGCAATTGTGCTAGATCAATATTAAGTTTGAGGCCGACTTATTTTCTTCGTCACATCTCTTATTATTGGCATTGGAGGTTGATCCATTTGTTTTGGGTCTTGACCTAATTATTGTAACACATTTTCTTATTCTTAGAAAATGTGATCTTTACTAGGCCAACCGATGATTGTAATTTCTATTTATTCTTATGGACTTGCTCCTATGGGATAAAAAGAGTTTTTCATGATATTATCAAGTGGCTTGCATAGGGTTGTAATATATTTCTGATCTAATCAGGTATGTATGTCTGGCATGTCAGATTGCATGTTGCAGATCTATTCTAATTGATTAAATGATCATAATCGAAGGCCGATCTCTCATTTTATCATTGTTGGCTTATTGTTCTTATTATTTATATTGTGTTTTTTTGGCTACAAAGATCAAACTGATCTTTTGAGGTTTCTCCATCCTTGACTGAATCATAACCAAAAACATTTGTTTTCCTATTTTCTTGTTAATTTAGTCCCTAAGTTTATTTTTGCGACCATTCTATTTGGATCCTTTGCAGTTGTGAACCTTATGACATGTTCATGCTATCATGTGGAACCTTTTCCTAGGTTCGCGCTCTATTTGGCTTCTTCACATTGAGATCTTGTTGATTCTTGGCGGGACAATATTTTTATTCATATTTTCTGGCTAGTTTGTGTTTTTTGACCGCCCGAAGGATTTTATCATTTGGTGAAGCTTAATGACTCATTGCTTCATGATAATATAGTTGTGGCCACCCTACTTTAGGGATCATGTTTCATGTTCTATTCATTGGAAGAAGATCCTTATGATTTAGGTCTTGACCTATATGTTTTAATACTTTTTTCTCATTGGGAATTGTAATCTTTCTGGGCGGACCTGATGCTTGTGAAGGCCTTATAAGCTCTTGCAATTGATTTCTTAATTAGATAGAACATAATAGAACTAAAATATCTATAGCTATCTAGTATATAGATTCAACATAAGAAAGTAACTTTAGAAGGTTCATGTAGTTGTATATGATCATAGATCGTATAGAAAGATAACCTAATGAAGGTTCCAATCAGGTCTTTATGCTTGGAATGTATCACTGCTTGTCATAGACTAATGTAACTAATTATATGATAATAAGGAGGCTGACATTTCATTCATAACTTTTTTATTTTTATGGCTTTTGTTGTGTAAATATTACTACAATGATTGGTTTCAACTCCTTGAGTTACCATTCTCCTTGATTGCGTCAAGTGGTATCAGAGTGAATGTTTTGCAACCTAGGGTTTACTTGTGGGGTGGTAGAAGAAAGGATCTGACTTGCATATTGTGTAGATGGCTAGAATAAATAGTAGAGGTGGAGAAAGGAATGTAGATCCATCTATTTTGGATATTTTGAGACAAATTTATGCTATATTGGAAGCAGTGGAAATAAATTAGAGGGGAAAACACATTGAAGATGCAAGTGATGAAGGAGACGATCATAATAAGGAAAGGGAAGGATTGAACAATGAAGAACAACCAGATTTGAATCAAGAGGAAGAGAGGTTTATCAAGGCTTTAACCAATGAAAACAAGAGACCTCATTTCAATCCATCATATTATCACGGTAACATAGATTCTGATGAAATGATAGATTGGATCACAGAGATGGAAAAACTGTGAATTTGAAGGAACTAGTGAGGAAAGAAAGGTGAAATATTTTGGGAGAAATTGCAGATAGCTAGACCAAGAAGGGATAAATACAAGATCAAATCTTAGGATAGAATGGTAAATAAATTAATGGGTAAGTTTTTGACTGAAGCTTGCCAAATGAATGTGTTTTAAAAGTTGCAAAAATTGAAGTAGAGGGA
This sequence comes from Thuja plicata, assembly GCA_018584345.1. Taxonomy (NCBI): domain Eukaryota; kingdom Viridiplantae; phylum Streptophyta; class Pinopsida; order Cupressales; family Cupressaceae; genus Thuja; species Thuja plicata. Next base: position 870,294 of record MU225466.1, on the reverse strand, counting down.
CACTGAGGAGTTTTACAAGCTAAACATTAGATCTGGGCATATATATGATGAAGCCGAACAAGTTTCTCAATACCTAAATGGTTTAAGGGTGTCGATAGAGGATGAAATTAGTCTAATTTAGATTAGGAGTGTGGAAGAATCCTATAAGTGGGATTTCAAGGCTGAAGAAAAGTTGAATAGAAGGCATGAACAAAGACAAAAAGGAAGAGGAGGAAAGTTTCATAGAGGCATATTAAGTTCTAATTTTGCAGGAGGTAGATCGTCTACAGATCAGGGAAAATGCGAGTCAGAAGTTAAGGATGGTGAGTGCTACCAAAGAAATTATAGAAGTTCCTATTACAATGAAGGACATAGTAGATATGATAGAAATAAGTTTAGTGGCACTTGTTCCAAATGTAGTGAAGTAGGACACAAAGCCTTTGAATGAAAATAAGGTAACTATGAGAGGAAGACAAAAATTAGTAGGTGAAGAACATTCACAGATGAAGAGTCCACCAGATCAATAAACAATAACCTAATAGAGAATGGAGAAACTTTGATAACTCAAAGAGCCCTATACCAAGGAGAGAAAGATATGGAACTGTTGCAGAGGAATAATTGTTTCAAACTAGACGCAAGATACAATACAAGGTTTTCAAAGTTGTTAGAGATAGTGGTAGTTTTGAGAATCTTTCTTTGGAGGAGTTGGTTAGCAAATTGAAGTTGCAAAGATTAAAGCACCTAAGACCCTATCAGATCGCATGGATTCAAGATGAACATAAGGTTATGGTAAGAAAACAATGCATAGTTAAATTCAAGATTGGAAAATATTATGATGAGGTTTTATGTGATATTATGCCTATGGATGTGCATCATATCTTGTTGGGTAGACCATGGAATTATGATAGGCAAGCTATACATAATGGTAGAAAGAATGTGTATACCATTGTTGCTAATGGAATAAATCAAATTTTTTTACCCTTAGAAGAATGCCTTAAGAGGGAAGAATAAACTAGTGCAAGAATTGGTTTAGTTGATGGCAGGAAGTTCCTATATGGCGTGAGGAATGATAATATGTGTTTTAATTTAGTACCCAAGAAAGAAAAGGAGACTGTACAAATAGAAGAACATCCAACATAAATCAATGGATTACTAAGTGAGTAAGCAGACATCATATTAGTAATGTACCTAACAGATTACCAATTATAAGGAGTATTAGTTGTTGCATGGATTTGATACCATAAGATAGTTTGCCTAACAAGGCAGCATATTAGATGACACCAGAAGAAATTGAATAACTCAATAGGAAAGTGCAATATTTGTTGCAGTGAGGTTTAATATGAGAAAGCATGAGTCTGTGTGTAATACCTGTAGTATTAGTGCCAAATAAACATGGACAATGGAGGATGTGTACCGATTCAAGGGCTATCAAACAAAAGGCATGGTTAAATATGGTTTGAGGAAGACATGGTTATGATTGTGATAGCTAATTCAATGTTTTAAATGGATTATGTTTTTGATGTGGAAGACAATGTACCTATTGGGTCACTGATAAAAACTTCATGATGAATCAATTAAGGCAGTGTATCTAAGGTTATCTATCATTTATGTTAATGTATATTATGTTTGGAGACGACGTGTTAGGTATGTTTGATGCTGATTTTGAGGAGGTTGATAAGTATTTGTGCCGACTTGGATAATTTTTTTTAGATCTTAAACCACTGAAGAACACAATATATAAGTAGAGATAAATTGTGTGATTTAGGGTTGTGATCATATTTTCAAGAGCAACAATCAGAGATTGAAGAAATAGAGGTAAATACAACTTTAGAGAGAAAAGGAGTAGAAAGGATCTGATAGGAAATCAATGTCATTCTACAGATCATTGCAACTATTTTGTTCCTAATAGTTGCAATAGGTTAAATCCCTTAACAAGGTAGATCCCAACATGTATTTATTGTAAATCCTTTCACATGGTAAATTCTTCATTGAAGGTTGAAATTATCTATCAAGGTAGAATCTAACAATCCTTTTGGTACTTCTAACATGGTAATAGTCACTTTTAATAGGGTGAACCCTAGAAAGGCTATTGTAGCTCCTAACAGGGAAAACATTTTTACTGTAGTAAGGTGATTTATGGGTGTCATCCTCACCATATTGTTTTCCCTCTAACAAGGGTTTCCACGTGAAAAGTGTATGTTTCATATGTGATGCTTTTATGGTGCTTGATTTTGTTTACTTCTATTTGATATTATTAGTTGCATGGCTCATTAGTTAGAAGTTGTTGATTAACTTTGTTAGATCAGTGGTGAAATTTATTATGTACTTGTGTACACTTCTTGACCCCCCTCTTAGTGCTTGTTCATTATGTGTTAGATCATTTTATATGATCACACCTCATTTGGTTTCATCACGCGAGAGTTATTGCAGTTTCTTTGGAGGATTGTATTGTTCTTCATGTTACCGATCTGTGGTTGGGTTTCCTATCTTTTCCCAATCTTCCAGTTGACTTTTTTGAGCGCAATTGTGCCAGATCAATATTATGTTTGAGGATAACTTATTTGTTTGGTCACATCTATTATTATTTTCATTGGAGGTTGATCTAGTTGTTTTGGGTCTTAACCTAATTATTGTAATACGTTTTCTTATTCTTGGAAAATTTGATATTTGCTAGGCCGATAGATGATTGTAATTGCTATTTAAGCTTATGGAATTGTTCCTATGGGATAAAAAAGAGTTTTAATAAGATTATCAAGTGGCTTGGCTAGGGTTGTAATAGATTTATGATCTAACCATGCATGTATGTCTGGCATGTAAGACTGCATGTTGCAGATCTATTGTAATTGATTCACCGATCTTAATCTAAGGCTGATCTCTCGTTTTCTCATTTTCATCTTATTGTTCTTGTTATTTATATTGTGTTGTGTTGGCTACAAGGATCAAACTTATCTTTTGAGGTTTCTCCATCCTTAATTGCATCACAACCAAAAACATTTGTTTTCCTATTTTCATGTTAATTCAGTCCCTGAGTTTATTTTTGCAACCATTGAGTTTGGATCCTTTGTAGTTGTGAACCTTATGGCATGTTCATGGTATCATGTGGAACCTTTTCCTAGGTTCCCGCTCTATTTGGCTTCTTTGCATATGACATCTTGCTGATTCTTGGTGGGACAATATTTTTCTTCATATTTTCTGGCTAGTTTGTGTTTTTTGATGGCCTGAAGGATTTTATCATTTGGTGAAGCTTAATGACTCATTTCTTCATGATGTTACATTTGTGGCCACCCTACTTGAGGGATCAAGTTTCATGTTTCATTCATTGTAAGAAGATCCTTATGATTTAGGTCTTGACCTATATATTTTAATACTTTTTCTTCTCATTCAGAATTGTAATATTTATGGGCTGACCTGATGCTTGCGAAGGCTTTATAGATCGGATGTAAGAAAGTACCTTTAGAAGGTTCATGTAGTTGTATTTAATCATAGATCTTATAGAAAGATAACCTAATGAAGGTTCCAATTAGGTCTATATGCTTGGAATACATCACTACTTGTAGTAGACTCATGTAACTGATTATATGATAATAAGGAAGCTGATATTTCATTCATAATTTTCTTTTTCTTTTTATGGCTTCTGTTGTGTAAATCTTGCTCCAATGATTTGTTTCAACTCCTTGAGTTACCATTGTCCTTGAATACATCAAGTGATATCAGAATGAATGTTTTTCAACCTAGGGTTTACTTATGGGGTGGTAGAAGAAAGGATCTGACTTGCATATGTTGAATATTGTGTAGATGGATAGAGTAAATGGTAGAGGTGGAGCAAGGAATGTAGATCCATCTATTTTGGATATGTTGAGACAAATTTATGTTAGATTGGAAGCAGTGGAAATAACTCAGAGGAGAGGAAAACACATTGAAGATGCAAGTGATGAAGGAGAAAAACATAATCAAGAAAGGGAAGGATTGAAAAATGAAGAACAACCAGAATTGAATCAAGAGGAAGAGATGTTTATCAAGGCTTTTACCAATGAAAATAAGAGACCTCATTTAAATCCCTCATATTATCATGGTAACATGGATTCTGATGAATTGATAGATTGGTTCACAGAGATGGAAAATAAATTTGAATTTGAAGGAACCAATGAGGAAAGGAAGGTAAAATATGATGGGAGAACTTGTTGATAGCTCAAAAAAGAAGGGGTAAATACAAGATCAAATCTTAGGATAGAATGGTAAATAAATTAAAGGGTAAGTTTTTGACAGAAGCTTATCAAATGCATATGTTTTAAAATTTGTAGAACTTGAAGTAGAGGGAGTTGAGTGTTGAGGGTTATACCGAGGAGTTTTACAAGCTAAACATTAGATCTAGGCATGCATATGATGAAGCCGAACAAGTTTCACAATACCTAAATGGTTTAAGGGTGTTGATATAGGATGAAATTAGTCTAATTTAGATTAGGAGTGTGGAAGAATCCTATAAGTGGGATTTCAAGGCTGAAGAAAAGTTGAATAGAAGGCATGAACAAAGACAAAAAGGAAGAGGAGGAAAGTTTCAGAGAGGCATATCCAGTTATAATTTTGTAAGAGGTAGATCTTATACATATTAGGGAAAAAACATGTTAGAAGTTAAGGATGGTGAGTTATATTGAAGAAATGACAGAAGTTCCTATCATAGTGAAGGACATAGTAGATATGATAGAAATAAGTTTAGTGGCACTTGTTTCAAATGTGGTGAAGCAGGACACAGAGACTTTGAATGAAAATAAGGCAAATCTGAGAGGAAGACAAAAAGTAGTAGGAAAAGAACATTCATAGATGAAGAGTCCACCAGATCGGTAAACAATAACCCAGCAGAGGATGGAGAAAATTTGATAACTCAGAGAGCCCTATACCAAGGATAGAAAGATATGGAACCGTTACAGAGCAAGAATTATTTCAAACTAGATGCACGGTACAATACAAGGTTTTCTAAGTTGTCAGAGATAGTGGCAGTTTTGATAATCTTGCTTTGGAGGAGTTGATTAGCAAATTGAAGTTGTAGAGATTAAAGCACCTGAGACCTTATCAGATTGCATGGATTCAAGATGAACATAAGGTTATGGTAAGAAACCAATGCATAGTTAAATTTAAGATTGGGAAATATTATGATGAGGTTTTATGTCATATTATACCTATGGATGTGTGTCATATCTTATTGGGTAGACCATGGAAGTATGATAGGAAAGATATACATGATGGTAGAAAGAATGTGTATACCATTGTTGCTAATGGAATGAAGCAAAATTTGTTACCCTTAGAATAAACCCTTAAGAGTGAAGTATGCACCAGTGCAAGAATTGGTTTAATTGATGGAAAGAAGTTCCTAGATGGAATGAGGCATGATAATATGTGTTTTAATTTAGTATCCAAGAAGGAAAATTAGACTATACAGTTAGAAGAACATCCGACATAAATCAATAGATTACTAAGCGAGTAAGCAGACATCATATTATTAATGTCCCTGATTGATTACCACTTGTAAGGAGTATTATTTGTTGCATGGATTTGATACCAGAAGATATTTTTCCTAAGAAGGTAGCATATCAAATGACACTAGAAGAAAATGAAGAACTCAATAGGAAAGTGCAATATTTGCTACAGCGAGGTTTAATATGAGAAACCTTGAGTCCGTGTGTAATACCTGCATTATTAGCACCAAATAAAGATGGACAATGGAGGATGTGTACCAATTCAAGGGTTATCAACCAAAAGGCATGGTTAAATATGGTTTGAGGAAGACATGGTTCTGATTGTGACAGCTAATTCAATGCTTTGAGTGGATTATGTTTTGATGTGGAAGATAATGTACCTATTGGGTCACCAATAAAAACTCATGAAGAATCAGTTAAGGCAATGGATCTAAGGTCAGCTATCATTTGTGTTAATGTATATTATGTTTGGATACAACATGTTAGGTATGTTTGATGCTGATTTCAAGGAGGTTGATAAGTATTTTGTGCCGACTTGGATAATTTTTTTTAGGTCTTAAACTACCGAAGAACACAATATATAAGGAGAGCTAAAATGTGTGATTTAGGTTTGCGATCATATTTTCAAGTGCATCGACCAGAGATTGAAGAAATAGAGGTAAATAAAAATTTAGAGAGAAAAGGAGTAGAAAGGATCTAATAGGAAATCAATGTAATTCTATAGATCATTGTTAATGTTGTGTTCCTAACAGTTGCAGCAGGTTAAATCCCTTAACGAGGTAGATCCCAAAATGTCTTTATTGTAAATCATTTAACATGGTAAATTCTTCATTGAAGGTTGAAATTATCTATCAAGGTAGACTCTAACAAGCCTTTTGGTACTTCTAACAAGGTAATAGTCACTTTTTACAGGGTGGACCCTAGAAAGGGTATTGTAGCTCCTAATAGGGAAAACATTTTTACTGCAGTAAGATGATTTGTGGGTGTCATCCCCACCATATTGTTTTCCCTCTAACAAGGGTTACCATGAGAAAAGTCTATGTGTCATATGTGATGCTTTTATGGATGCTTGATTTTGTTTAATTCTATTTGATATTATTAGTTGCATGGTTCATTAGTTGGAAGTTGCTGATTAAATTTGTTAGATCGGTGGTGAAATTTATTAAGTACTTGTGCACACTAATTCACCACCCTCTCAATGCATGTTCATGCTTATAGTGGCTATGTGTTCATGGATTTGTGTCAGATAATTTTATATGATCACACCTCATTTGGTTTCATCGCGCGAGAGTTATTACATTTTCTTTGTGGGACTGTACTGTTCTTTATGTTAGCGATCAGTGGTTGGGTTTCTGATCTTTTCCCAATCTTCCAATTGATTTTTTTGAGTGTGATCATGCCAGATCAGTATTACGTTTGAGGCCAATTTATTTTTCTGATTGCATCTCTTATTATTTGCATTGGAGGTTGATCTAGTTGTTTTGGGTATTGACCGAATTATTGTAACACATTTACTTATTCTTGGAAAATGTGATCTTTACTAGGCCGACAGATTATTGTAATTGCTATTTAAGCTTATGGACTTGTTCCTATGGGATAAAAAGAGTTTTCATAAGATTATCAAGTGGCTTGGCTAAGGTTGTAATAAATTTCTAATCTAATCAGGCATATATGTCTTGCATGTCAGACTGCATGTTGCAGATCTATTGTAATTGATTCACCGATCTTAATCGAAGGCTGATCTCTCATTTTCTCATTGTCGGCTTATTGTTCTTTTTATTTATATTGTGTTGTGTTGGCTGCAAGGATCAAACTGATCTTTTGAGGTTTATCCATCCTTAACTGCATCACAACCAAAACCATTTGTTTTCCTATTTTCCTATTAATTTGGTCTCTGAGTTTATTTTTGCGACCGTTCAGTTTGGACCCTTTGCAATTGTGAAACTTATGGCATGTTCGTGGTATCATGTGGAACCTTTTACTATGTTCGTGCTCTATTTGGATTTTTCACGTATAAGATCTTTCTAATTCTTGGCGGGACAATATTTTTATTCATATTTTCTAGCGAGTTTGTGTTTTTCGATCACTTGAAGGATTCTACGTTCAACAAAGCTTAACAACTCATTTCTTGATGATGTTACATTAGTGACCACCCTACTTGAGGGATCACTTTTCATGTTCCATTCATTGGAAGAATATCCTTATGATTTAGGTCATGACCTATATGTTGTAATCATTTTTCTTTTCATTGGGAATTGTAATAAATCTTGGCTGACCTGATGCTTGCGAAGGGTTTATAAGATCTTGTAATTGATTTGTTAATTATAAAGAACATAATAGAACCACAACACCTATAGAGATCTAGTGTATAGATTGGACGTAAGAAAGTACATTTATAAAGTTCATGTAGTTGTGGTTTATCATAAATCATATAGAAAGATAACCTAATGAAGGTTCCAATCAGGTGTGTATGCTTGGAATGTATCATTGATTGTAGTAGACTCATAAAACTGATTATATGATAATAAGGAGGCTGATATTTCATTCATAAATTTTTCTTTTATAGCTTCTGTTATGTAAATCTTGCTACAAGGATTGGTTTTAATTCCTTGAGTTACCATTGTCCTTGACAACATCAGGTGGTATCAGAGTGAAGATTTTGCAACCTAGGGTTTACTTATGGAGTGGTAGAAGAAAGGATCCAACTTGAAATTGTTGAAGATTGTGCAGATGACTTGAAGAAATGCTAGAGGTGGAGAAAGGAATGTAGATCCATCTATTCTGGGTATGTTGAGACAAATTTATGCTAGATTGGAAGCAGTGGAAATAACTCAGCAGAGAAAAACACATTGAAGATGCAAGTGATGAAGGAGATGAACATAATCAGGAAAGGGAAGGATTGAACAATGAAGAACAACAAGAGTTGAATCAAGAGGAAGAGAGGTTTATCAAGGATTTAACCAATGCAAAAAAGAGACCTCATTTCAATCTAGTAGATTATCATGGTAACATGGATTTTGATGATTTGATAGATTAGATCACAGAGGGAAAAAAAATTTGAATTTGAAGGAACCAGTGAGGAAAGGATGGTAAAATATGGTGGGATCACTTGCAGATAGCTCGACAGAGAAGGGGTAAATACAAGATCAAATCTTAGGATAGAATGGTGAATAAATTAAAGGGTAAGTTTTTAACTGAAGATTACCAAATAAATCTATTTTAAAAGTTGTTGAACTTGAAGTAGAGGACTTGAGTGTTAAGGGTTATGATGACATGTAATTGATTAAATGGTTCACTATATTAAGTTGAAGATGATGCAAGACATTAAATTAGTTAATGGTTTGTATTTTCATTGATGTCAACTTGATATCATCTGTATGGTCATACAAATAATGCCAAAGACTTTAGAGAATAAATGGAATAGAGGTTATGCTTTCAGCAATGCATAAAAGTCAAGTATTCACTAAGTGACATAATACACCAGCGGAGTGCACACCATCGGTAAATACAGAGATAAAAGTCACAGTGATACCCGACGAGCAGAAGACAGTATTGCCCGATGAAGTAGTATCAAAGGATGCCCGACAAGCAGAAGATAGTGTTGCCCAACAAACAAGATCCAATGATGCCTGACAGACGGAGATCCCAAAGCTAACTGAAGTGACACCGATGGAACTGGCAGTTGTCACCGGCGATGAACTATAGAATTGACCGACAGAACATAGAGATCAAAAAATGACAAAATATCTAGCTGGCAGAGCTAAAGGATAGACTTAATTGGTTGTTTTATTTGTTTTATTTTGACCACAGTTAAGTAAGTGATTTGTACAGTTGGCAAGAAGATAAATATGAGATAAATCAGGAGTTAAAGCCATAAATCAATTTGGCTAGATTGTTTTTCACGCCAAAAATCAAGAACCAAGAATTAAGGAATATCATGTCTATTTAAGAGACAAACATAATTCATTCTGAGTGTGGTCAATAATCAATCAGATACATGGGGGAGTGAACTGATAGAAGATGTTGAAGAGAAACTGATGAAGGATTAACTTCATGGAGTCCTGATCAATCAAGTTGAGGGAGAGCTAAAGAATTCTGCAGACACTGACAGACAGAAAAGCACAACATCACAGACTAGAAAGAGTTAAGTACAAAGGAATTATATTGATACATTGATCAGAAAGATATTGTAAGTAAATAGATATGAAAATATGCAATTTAGTTGCATTAGAAATAGGTCATTTTGTTTCATTTTAACCATTGAAGCATTAAGTCTCTTAAAAGAGCAGGACTTAACAGTCTTTTGTAATTGAGGTATATCCTAATAGATTACTAGAAGGTGGACTCGTGATAGTAGCACCCGTCTTACCTAAAGCCTATTAACAGTCTGAGAAGGAGGCTAATTAAAGGATGGTAGTAAGATTTGCATAAAGCCTATTGACAGTCATGAGACTGATTTAAGGATGGTAGTGTAGATGCCAGAGACTAAGTGACAACCTATGTACTGAAAATCCTCTAACAAGGTTGCACTTAACAGTGTGTTTGTAACCTTTAACAGGGTTGGCTCCTAATAGGGCTCACTTCAGAAGAGTGAAAATTTGGGGTACCGGTCCCCGTGGTTTTTCCCTTAACAGGGTTTCCACATTAAAATCCTTGTGTTATATGTGTATGTTTTATTACTTTATTATTTTACATTCTACATATGCATTTATGGATTGACTGGTATACTCTGCATATTTACTAAGTATTGGCAAATACAGTTTACTACTTATCAGTTATCAAAGAGATTAAGCATAGACAAGGTAAACCGACAGACAGTTATTTGTTTCAAGTATTTCAAAGGCATGCATCTTGTTGGGACTTAATAATTTGAGAAGTATTAATTGGTGGATTAAAGTTTAAACTGGATAGAAATCTGAGGCCACTGATTCACCCCCCCTCTCAGTTATTACTAATAATTGGTATCAGAGCTTGTGTGCTTAGAAGGAAGGTTTCAAGACCTAAGTAAAGATCACAAGATGAACAGACGAGATGTGCCCAAGTTGAACAAGGAGAACTTTGCTTCATGGAAAAGCAGGATAAAAATTCACTTATCAGGTATTGGCAATGATATTACTCAATACTTAGAAGCTGAATATGTGTTGCCTATAGGACCATTGACCATGGATCAATTGAGAGTAAAGCATGAACATAACTGCATGGTTATAGAACTTTTAGCCTCACTCTCTGTTGCTGAATTTGAGGATGTCAAAGATTGCAAAAATGCAAATATAATGTGGGACAAGTTGAAACTTGTACATGGTGGTGATGCAAATGTTCTGAGAGCCAAGGAAGAAAGCCTTAGAGGAAAGTTTGATGATATCAGAATGAAAGAAGGTGAAAATATCACACAGTACAGCACAAGAATAAAAGAAGTAGTCAATGCTATATGAGGTGTTGGAGGTACACTTGAAGAGGAGACAGTGGTAAGTAAAATCCTAAGAACCCTATTGCCTATATATGCTATTAGAG
>MU225466.1:837487-858278 GCA_018584345.1 Thuja plicata | reverse complement strand
AAAACCCATACATCTGATGATATTCTAGAAATAGTCCATACTGATTTATGTGGACCTATGAGGAAAAAGAGCTATTATGGAGATAGATATTTTATTCTCTTTGTTGATGATTACTCTAGAATGATGAAAGTCATGTTTTCAAAAGAAAAATCTAAAGCATTTAAGATGTTTAAATGGTATAAGACTATGGTAGAAAAATAGAGTGGTAAGGATCTGAAATGTTTGAGATCAGATAGAGGAGGAGAATTTATATCAGATGAGTTCACTAATTTATGTAATGAGCATGGTATAAAAAGATAGGTTTCTGCACCAAGAACACCACAACAAAATGGGATTGCTGAGAGAAGGAATAGATCAATAGTTGATTGTGCAAGAACACTGATGATAGAGAAGGACATCACTCAGATCTTCTGGAGGGAAGCTATTAGCATTGTTGTCTACACACTTAATAGAGTACAATTAAGAAAGGACTCAAAGAAGACTCCTTATGAGCTATGGTACGGTAAAAAACCCAATGTAAGTTACTTCAAAATATTTGGTAGTCAATATTATGTCTTAAAAGATCAAAGAAATGGAAAGCTAGACGCCAAAAGTAATGAAGGTATTTTTCTAGGGTATTTTACCAAAAGAAAAGCTTTTAAATGTCTAATCAAGGCTTCTAACAAACTATTTGGTAATTTGACGAATCTCAACAATTGTATTTCATATTGTATTAGCAATAGTATAGTATGATAATATAGTATGTTTCCATTAATGCCAAAGGGAGAGATTGATGACATGTAACTGATTAAATGGTTCACTATATTAAGTTGAAGATGATACAAGACATTAAATTAGTTAATGGTTTATATTGTCCTTGATGTCAACTTGATATCATATGTATGGTCATACACATAATGCCAAAGACTTTAAAGAATCAATGGAATAGAGGTTATGCTTTCAGCAATGCATAAAATTCAAGTATTCAGTAAGTGACAGAATACACCGGTGGAGTGCACACCATCGATAAAGACAGAGATAAAAGTCACAGTGATACCCGACGAGCAGAAGATAGTATTGCTTGACAAAGAAGAAGACAGTATTGCCCGACAAAGCAGAATCAAAGGATGCCCGATGAGCAGAAGAAAGTGTTGCCCGACGAACAAGATCCAATGATGCCCAACAGATGGAGATCCCGAAGCTAACTGAAGTGACATCGATGGAACTGGTAGTTGTCACCAGCGACGAACTGTAGAATTGATTGATAGAACAAAGAGATCAAAAAATGACAAAATATCTAGCTAGTAGAGCCAAAGGATAGACTTAACTGGTTTTTTTATTTGTTTTATTTTGACCACAGTTAAGTAAGTGATTTGTACAGTTGGCAAGAAGATAACTATGAGATAAATCAGGAGTTAAAGCCATAAATCAATTTGGCTAGATTGTTTTTCACGCCAAGAATCAAGAACCAAGAATTAAGGAATATCATGTCTATTTAAGAGACAAGCATAATTCATTCTGAGTGTGGTCAATAATCAATCAGATACATGGGGGAGTGAACTGATAGAAGATGCTGAAGAGAAATTGATGAAGGATTAACTTCATGCAGTCCTGATCAATCAAGCTGAGGGAGAGCTAAAGAATTCTACAGACACCGACGGACAGAAAAGCACAACATCACAGAGAAGAAAGATTTAAGTACAAAGGAATTGTATTGATACATTGATCAGAAAGATATTGTAAGTAAATAGATCAGAAAATCTACAATTCAGTTGCATTAGAAATAGGTCATTTTGTTTTAGTTTAACCATTGAAGCATTAAGTCTCTTAATAGAGCAGGACTTAACAGTTTTTTGTAATTGAGGTATATCCTAATAGATTACCAGAAGGTTGACTTATGTTAGTAGCACCGGTCTTACCTAAAGCCTATTGACAGTCTGAGAAGGAGGCTGATTCAAGGATGGTAGTAAGATTTTCATAAAGCCTATTGACAGTCATGAGACTGATTCAAGGATGGTAGCGTAGATGCCAGATACTAAGTGACAACCTATGTACTGAAAATCCTCTAACAAGGTTGCACTTAACAGTGTGTTTGTAACCTTTAACAGGGTTGGCTCCTAACAGGGCTCACTTCAGAAGAGTGAAAATTTGGGGTACCGGTCCCAGTGGTTTTTCCCTTAAGAGGGTTTCCACGTTAAAATCCTTGTGTTATATGTGTATGGTTCATTACTTTATTATTTTACATTCTACATATGCATTTATGGATTGACTGGTACACTCCGCATATTTACTGAGTATCGGTAAATACAGTTTACTGCTTATCGGTTATCAAAGAGAATAAGGACAGACAAGGTAAACTGACAGACAATTATTTATTTCAAGTATTTCAAAGGCATGCATCTTGTTGGGACTTAATAATTTGAGAAGTATTAATTCGTGGATTAAAGTTTAAATTGGATAGAAATCTTAGGCCACTGATTCACCCCCCCCTCTTAGTTATTACTAACAGGTTATATTGAGGAGTTTTACAATCTAAACATTAGATCTGGGCATGTATATGATGAAGCCGAACAAGTTTCTCGATACCTAAATGGTTTAAGGGTATTGATACAGGATGAAATTAGTCTAATTTAGATTAGGAGTGTGGAAGAATCCTATAAGTGGGCTTTGAAGGCTGAAGAAAAGTTGAATAAAAGGCATGAAAAAAGGAAAAAAGGAAGAGGAGGAAATTTTTAGAGAGGGAGATCAAGTTCTAATTTTGTAGGAGGTAGATCTTTTATAGATCAGGGAAAAGGCAAGTTAGAAGTGAAGGATGGTGAGTGCTATCAAATAAATTATAGAATTTCCTATCACAATGAAGGACATAGTAGATACAATAGAAATAAGTTTAGTGGCACTTGTTTCAAATGTGGCGAAGCAGGACACCGAGACTTTGAATGAAAATAAGGTAACTCTAAGAGGAAGACAAAAAGTAGTAGGAGAAGAACATTCACAGATGAAGAGTCCAATGGATTGGTAAACAATAACCTAGCAGAGGATGGAGCAACTTGATAACTCAAAGAGCCCTATACCAAGGAGAGAAAGCTATGGAACCGTTGCAGAGGAAGAATTTGTTTCAAACTAGATGCAAGGTACAAGACAAGGTTTTCAAAGTTGTCAGAGATAGTGGCAGTTCTAATAATACTTCTTTGGAGGAGTTGGTTAATAAATTGAAGTTACAGGGATTAAAGCACTCGAGACCCTATTAGATCATGTGGATTCAAGATGAATATAAGGTTATGGTAAGAAAACAATGCATAGTTAAATTCAAGATTGGGAAATATTATGATGAGGTTTTATGTGATATTATGCCTATGGACGTGTGTCATATCTTTTTGGGTAGACTATGGAAGTATGATAGGAAAGCTATACATGATGGTAGAAAGAATGTGTATACCATTGTTGCTAATGGAATGAAGAAAAATTTGTTACCCTTAGAAGAACCCCTTAAGAGTGAAGTATGCACCAGTGCAAGAATTGGTTTAGTTGATGGTAGGAAGTTCCTAGATGGCATGATGCATGATAATATGTATTTTACTTTAGTACCCAAGAAGGAAAAGGATATTATACAAATAGAAGAAGATCCGACAGAAATCAACGGATTACTAAGTGAGTAAGTAAACATCATATTAGTAATGTCCCTAATGGATTATCACTTGTAAGGAGTATTAGTTGTTGCATGGATTTGATACTAGAGGCTAGTTTTCCTAACAAGGCAGCATATCAGATGACACCAAAAGAAAATCAAGAACTCAATAGGAAAGTGCAATATTTGTTACAACAAGGTTTAATACGAGAAATCTTGAGTCCGTGTGTAGTACCCACAGTATTAGCACCAAATAAAGATGGACAATGGAGGATGTGTACTGATTCGAGGGCTATCAACTAGATCACAGTCAAGTACCAATTTTCTTTACCAAGGATGAATGATTTGATGGATTGTTTGAGTGGAGCTAGATATTTCACAAGATATATTTGAAGAGTAGGCATCGTTAGATCATAATCAAAGAGGGTGATGAGTGGAATACTGTATTCAAGACGAATTAAGGATTATATGAATGGTTGGTAATGCCTTTTGGATGACTAATACACCGAGTACTTTCATGATATTAATGAATGAAGTCCTGAAGAAATTCTTAGGTAAGTTTTTCATTGTGTATTTGGATGATATCTTGATTTTCAGTAAGATCAAAGAGGAGAATTTGATGCATGTTAGACAAGTATTGCAGAGGTTAAGGGAAGAGAAGTTGCTAATAAACGTAAAGAAGTGTACTTTCATGAAAGATGAATTAGTATATTTGGGATTCGTGATATATGCTGAAGGATTGAAGATGGGTCTTGGAAAAGTGAAAGAAATTTTTGAATATCCTACACTAAAGAATGCTGGAGAGGTAAAATCATTTCATGGGTTGGCTAGTTTTACTGAAAGTTAATTAGAAACTTCACTTCAATCTATGGACTGATGACCGAGACCATGAGGGGAGATAGGAAAGAATTCAAGTGGACACATGGAGCACAAAAAAGTTTTGACTTGTTGAATTAGAAGGTGACATAACAAATTTTGTTAGCTTTACCTAATTTCAATAAATATTCCAAGTAGATTGTGATTCTAGTGGAAATGCAATTGGAGATATCTTGAGTTAAGAAGGGAGGCATGTTGCATATTTTAGTGAGAAGTTAAATGATTCTAAAATAATGTATTTAGTGTATGATAAGGAATTTTATGTCATAATACAAGAATTGAAGAAATTGAGACATTACTTGTTTCCCAGAGAGTTTGTACTGTATAATGATCATCAAGCATTGAAGTACTTAAGAAGACAAGGTAAGTTAAGTCAGAGACATATGACATGGGTTGAATTTTTAAAGAGTTATATATTTGTGTTGAAACATAAAAGTGGTGTATCAAATAGAGTTGTTTATACTTTGGGTAGAAAAAGGATGTTGTTGACTGAAATGAAGATTGCAATATTGGGATTTGATGAATTAAAATCATTTTATGATGATGATCAAGACTTCACCAAACATTAAAAAGCTTGTAGAGAACCTATTATTATAGATCAAAGTAACTGGTTGGATTATTTTATTCAAGATGGGATGTTGTTCAAAGGAAGCAAACTGTGTATACCCAGAATTTCTCTGAGAGACAATATCATTAAGGAAAAACATAGTGGAGGATTGGCAGGGCACTTTGGCATAGATAAGACACTAGCTTTGGTAAGTGAAAATTAATTTTGGCTGCAAGTTCAAAAGGATGTGCAAAATTTTGTTCAACATTGTAAAGAGTGTCAAGTTGCAAAAGGAAGTACTCAGAATGTGGGATTGTTTACACCTTTGACAGTACCAACAAGACCTTGGGAAGATATCAATATGGATTTTGTACTTGGTTTTCCAAAGACACAAAGAGGTCATGATTTAATTTTTTTGGTTGTAGACAGGTTTTCTAAGATGACACATTTCATACCTTGTAACAAGACTACAAATGGAATGCTTGTAGCAGACCTATTTTTCAAGGAAATTGTGAAATTACATGGATTACCTAAAAGCATAGTATCAGACATGGATAGTAAGTTTGTTGGTTAGTTTTGGAGAACACTTTGGAAGAAGATGAAGACTAATTTGAAGTACAGTTATACTTTTCATCCACAGACTGATGGGCATACATAGTTTGTGAATTGGAGTTTAGGGAATTTGTTAAGATGTTTGGTTGGAGAAAAGATGGGGAATTGGGATTTAGTATAGCATCAAGAAAAAATCACATATAACAGCTTAATAAATAGGAGCACAGGGAAGACACCGCTTGAGATAGTTATTGGTTTTAATCCTAAAGGAGTAACAAAATTGTAGGATATCAGTCATGATGTTAAGAAGAGTATTGAAGAGGAGGAATTTGTAGAGTTTATGAAGTCATTACATGAAGGAGTTATACAACATTTGGAGAAAATGAATCAAACCTATAAGGAGAGAGAAGAAATTAAGCAAAGACAAGGAATCTCAGAAAGGAGATCAAGTCATGATGTAATTGAAAAAGGGTAGATTTCCTATTGGGACTTATAACAAGTTGAGAATGAGGAAGTTTGGACCTTGTAAGATCTTAAGGAAATTTGATTCAGGGAATGCATATGAATTAGAGTTACCATAGGACATGGATATATCACCTATATTTAATGTTGCAGATTTATATAAGTATCATGAATCAAATTTTAGTAACAGTGATTGATCAAATGTTGAATAATAGTATCCTAAGAAGCAGATGGATCAGATAGAGAAGATTTTGAATAGAAGAGTTGGTCAAAGTGCAAGAGGTAAGTAGTATATCAAGTTTCTTGTCAAGTGGAAGGACAGGCCAATTGAAGATTCTTCATGGATTTCATAGGCTGAGGTTGATCATTTTGGTTTACCTTTGGTCCTAGCAAAGTGATAGAATTACTTTTTAAATAACCCCGGGTGTCTAATGCAGGATCATATTGGGATCTTGGAAATATTGCATCAACCAAAATCATTTGTTTTCCTATTTTCATGCTAGTTCAATCCTTGAGTTTCTTTCTGTGATCGTTCAATTTGGATCCTTTTCAGTTGAAAACCTTATGGCGTGTTCGTGGCATCATGTGGAACCTTTCCTATGTTTGCGCTCTATTTGGCTTCTTCGTGTATGAGATCTTGCCGATTCTTGGTGGGATAATATTGTTCTTCATATTTTTCTGCCAATTTGTGTTTTTTGATTGCGCGAAGCATTTTCCCGTTCGGTGAAGCTTAATGGTTCATTTCTTGATGATGTTACATTTGTAGCTGACCTACTTGAGGGATCGTGTTTCATGTTCCATTCATTGGAAGAAGATCCTTATTATTTAGGTCTTGAACTATATATTGTAATACATTTTCTTCTAATTGGGAAATGTAATCTTTCTCAGCTGGCCTGATGCTTGTGAAGGATTTATAAGCTCTTGTAATTTATTTCTTAATTAGATAGAACATAATAGAACCACAACACATGTAGTGATCTGTTGTATAGATCAGATGGAAGAAGTATCTTTACAAGGTCATGTAGTTGCAGTTGATCATAGATCGTAAAGAAATATAACCTACTAAAGGATCCAATTAGGCATGTATGCCTGGAATGTATCACTGATTGCATTAGACTCATGTAACTGATTATATGATAATAATGAGGTTGATTTTGCATTCATCCAATTTTTCTTTTTCTGGCTTGTGTTGTGTAACTCTCTCTGTAATGATTGGTTTGAACTCCGCGAGTTCCCACTATCCTTGACTGCGTCAACTTGAAAATTTTCTCCATATTTATAGGAATGAAGAAAAAGATTCTTCATTTTTTTTTTGGTATTACATTAGTCCGTCATAGATATTTTGTGCTCAATTTTGTAGGAACAATATGTAATGAATTTATCTTCCAATTCATTCTAATTTCTTATGTCGCAAGATAAATGAGTGAACCATTCCATAGCCTATCTCCCTATAGTAAATCATAAGAGGCACATAAATATGTGTCATTATAAGTAGCCTCAAGGTGAGCTATATAAAATTTCCTGAAGTATCATCTTAAAATGGAAGCACTTCCATGTTAAGAATGTTTAGCCCTCCTTAGGGGATGTTCTTGACCACCATCATATTGTCCCCTCATTTCTGCATCCTCTCCTACTTCTGTGTCTGTTTAGGACCCTGATTGGGCCTCTTCGGGAACCATCCATCCCATATGGCATATTTTCTAGGGGTTCTAACTCCCTGGGTCAAGGTCAACCTTGACCTTGACCTGGGTCCCCCTTTCAAGTTTGGAAGTTTTTCGGTTGCCGGAGGTCATTAAAAGTTTATTTCCCGCTTTCGGGTTGGCTATTTTGGATTCCTAAGTGACGATTCTTAAATTATATTTAATATAGGTCCTCTTCTAGGGGTATGGGTCTAATTGGTATTTAATTCTCCTATGTAGGCCTCTCTAGAATATTGTGCCCTAGTTTCAAATATAAGGAAGTTTTCTCCTCTCATTTTCTCTAAGTCATATGAAGCATAAATTATCAAATCAAGTATGAATCATCAACTATCCAAGAAGAAAAAAGTTAAAGAATCCATTGCTCTAAATTGTTTTCAAGCTTTTAAAGTGTCCAATTCTTCCTCTCAGTCATTCAAGTTCTACATTGAAGATCAAGGATTCAATCTTTCAAGCCTTTGAAGGGATTTGGTTCAAGCATTCAAGATTCACCATTCAAGCCCTAGATCTATCCATCATGGTGGTGTGATCTTCCTTCAAGATCCTTTGTGCATCCTTAAGAATAATTCATTATCCCTTTAAGGTGGATTCCAAGCATACAATCATGGGGGTTTATGGTTTCTAATATTGAGTCCAAGCTTTCATATTTACATACTTGTTTACATTCGAAATACAATTGCATATCTATTGAATATCATAGCTTCATTATTAGATTTAATTCTACTACTTGATAGCATTCTTTATTTAAATTATTGATTTCAAGTTTAATTCCTAAATCAGGGTTTGACTAAGGCAAACCCCTCCCCCCAAAAAACAAATCCATTTTTCTTACAGGTACAGGTTCGAAACAACATATCGGAGTGCAGATTCAGATACCCTTTTCGGCAAAATTTCAGGATCTAAAAATAGATTTCCTATCGAAGAATTTTTAGGTCGATTCTGCCCTAGGTCAGAATTGGAAATTCTTGGTCAATGGTGACATTGACTTGAGGGTCAAAATCGGAACTATGTCAGAACATAAAAATATTTCTAGGTTTTTTTCATTTCTGTGTTTCTATTCCAGATCTGGTCTCGTATTTTTTAGAAACTGAGTGCAGACCCCTGAAAACAACATTCTTTAGATCTGTAACATTTCAAGGTTAGTACTTTTCTCCAATCCTTTTCAATTAAAGCGCTTAATCTTTCTAGATCTATTAGACACTCTCTTCTATAAAATGGGAGTTAGGGTTTTTCTCTTTATCCCTATTCTTAATAGGTTGATTCATTTATGCATTGATCCTTTCTTTAGGGTTAATCAATTTGGATTTTCCCTTTATAAAATTTGGGATTAAGAGGATAATCTTACCTTCTTCACCATTCTTATAACACACATTAAATTCATCCTTTACATTTTAATAGTCTTCACATATATTCATAAACACACCCTCATTTTCTTATGTTACACGATATATATATTTTTATATGTTACACCTGATATGATCTCTAGGATCTCCTTTCCCCTTGTATTTATCAATTTTGTCAAAATTATGGGGTAATGTATTGAACACACCTTGAGAGTGGGGGTGGGGGTGGAAGGGAGGGATTAGGGTGAATAATTCTTAACTAGATCCTAAAACATTTTTGTCACAAACACTTGTCAATTATGTTTATCCAACTAACCATCAATGAAAGATATTGTAATGACAACACAATTACATGAACACCATATTTTTATGTGGAAAACCCGATGTTAGAAAAAACATAGTGAGAATCACACTCACTATATGAATAAAAAATTACAAATATTTAGGCCACATGCTAGGGAGCTCATTGCTTGTGAAAAGGACTTGCTGGCTAAGGCGCACAACCTTAGGGCAAGATACAAGAACTTAAAAAATTGAGAGGTATAATCCTAGGGTAAGATATACGTCTGTAAAAGATGCCAAAAAATCCACTATCTCCCAGCATTCTAGCAGGCACATGGACATGATGAGCTGAAAAGATGTAGGATCTTTTGATCAACCGCTACAACACTTCTTTCAAACTCAAACACTTGCATATTTACTCTTCCATATTCGCATCACACTTCATATTTGATCTACACAATCTTGTCAATCCACACCCAACTCAATTACCACACACACACACCCACACATATATCAATTTTATCATCCAAAAACACAACTAGGTTGGCCATAGTAAAGATAAGCATTATTTACACAAAGTCGATGACCACGAACAATTGCATTCAATGTGGTCCACCCTAGGAGATAAAGGGTACCTAGATACATCATAACACAACTTGCACAAATGATTTGAATAAAGCACATGCACTGCAAAGTTGACACCAAATGTAACATGTAGCAAAGCATAAGAAAACGTTAACCAATAAGTCCAAAAATATTCTCCAATGATCATAACTCCATGCAGATCTCAACATACCACAATAAGATCCATATTATCCTCTTAACTCTTCCTCCAAAGAATATCTGAACCAATAAGTCATAAATCAAGTCACCAAAATCAACTCAGACGACTAGAGACCAACACAAACAACAAGTATGAACACATAGCAACATAATTTATCTTGTAGAGCCAACCAATATAAGATATCTAAATTGGAATACTACAACAAGGATAAGAACATGTCCACCAAACAAAACTTGGAAACATCAATGCAGAGAAGTGCATAGTGTTCTATAGACCATTCTTGACCGTTCCTGACAACCATCCTCATTGTTAGAAAACAAAAAAACATAACTTTAACCTTTGAACTTTGGTGGACCTATATGTAGCATAGTGCAACATTCACATACCATACATGAAAATACCAAAACCGCAAGTCACCAACTTCTTATGCAAAGAAATGCAAAACATTCTCACATAAGGACTTTAGATACTCTTTCCTGCATACAACTTCCCATGCTTAGAATTTTCTGGATATATCACATACTGAGTTACCATCACCAACATCTGAACATCTAATATAAGACTTTAAATACTCTTTCTTTCATACTCTTTCCAGCATATTTCAACTTCCCATATACTAGACATACTTTGTGCACATACCAAGTTGACAACACTCCACTAGGTTTAAGATCATGACAACACATAATACTTCTCTCCCATACATACATATGACCCTTCTCTTCATCACATACAACATTGAACACTTACAAATCCTCACTTAGTTGGCATCAATGCACACAACAGGTTGACATCAATGACAAAACTGACACACATTGCTAACAAAAATGTGGCATGTATAAGCTCATGTTGAAGGGGTAAGGACATATCTCCTCCATTGTGTATGTCTTTTTAAGCCCACTAACTTTTAGGTTTGTCATCTATTGTTGCAAGCTTTGCATTTGCTGAGATAATATCTCGGTTGGTGATAGATGAACATGAGTATTATTTGTTTGGAGATTGTAGGTTTGTTGTGGTGTAGGATTTATGACTGGGTTTATGTTTTGATAGTTTATTATTTGGTTGAAACGGGGGATTTTTTAGTTAAATGTGTTAAGGTAATGATGTTGTGCCCTGGTTGCATGGTTTGGTTAAAGTTGGATGAAAATGTTTGGTTTGGAATTAGTGCAAGTGTTTATGTGGAATGTTGATAGGATAGTATGTTGTGTTGAGGGATGCATGTGTTTGTGAGAAAACACTTTGTTGCTATGTTGGAGGCTCAACAAATTGGTTCAATTTTTGGTTTTGTTTAATGTAAATGTTGGTGTTTTGATTTGTCATTGTAGTGTTATGTAGCAAGGAGGTGTTTGTTTGCAAGATGAAGTTTGAGTTTGTTAGTTGCAAAGAACCAGGAGGTGAAATGTTTGGTTGTTGGTTTTGGATAACCTAATTTTATTGGAGGTATCATATAGTGGAGCCTTTGTTTCCAGATATGACATTGGGGAAATTAGGTTTTGGTTCCAGTATAGTATAAATGCCAAAATCAGCAGGGAGCCTAGCTCCACATTGTGAAAGCAATAAAAAATATTTGTTGAGATCTCTGGACAAAAGTGCTTCCATTATTTTTAATACTCAAGGATCTTGTGAAACATCATCAATTTCCTCTTGATTTATATTTTGTTAAATACTTGCTAAGAAGAACTCATTATTAGAGGGTTTTATTGTAATTCCCTGTTGCGGTGTTGGTTGTGAACTTGAGGATGACCCAAACTACATTGTGCTACTGGGATTAAAAGTAGGGTCAAAAATAGGATCCATTTGTTTTGTAACATTGTTTTGACCATACAATTCTTGATACACTAATGGATGCTCAAGAAGTTTTTAAGATTTAAAGGTTTTACAAAACTTTTTTTTTTTGATTGTCTACTTTAAGTATGCTTGAAAATGAAAAAATGAATGTATGCTATACTTTTGGATTTATTTATTTATTTTAAGGAATGCTTGGAAATGAAATATCAATCTATGTTATGTTTTTATTTTTATTTTAAGTAATGCTTGGAAATGATATATGAAATCTATGTTATGTTTAGGGATTTTTTGATTTTGAGGAATACTTGGAAATGAAATATGAATCTATGCTATGTTTATTAAATTTTGAATTTAAATGATGATGAATTTTGATTCTATGATGGTAGACCAAAGTGATCAAAAGGAAATTCTAGACCTCAAAAGGACAATGCTCAAGATGATGGTTGATAATAGTCAAACCTAAACTAGACTAATGATTTTTAGACCCAAGTATCTGTAGGATGATGATTGATGTGAGATCAAGACAGTTGAGGGATAACTAAGGTCCGATCAAGATCTGATTTGATTATTGATTATGAAGTGCTAAGGTTATTGGTTATGATGTTGGTGTGAATGCTTGAATGGAATTTTAATCTAAGGACATATTTCTAAGCTAAAAATTTTTGGAATGGGAAATTTGAAAAATTTAAACTAGGGAATTTGATATGTCTTAGGTCTCTGTCTCAACCTACCATGTTAACCAAGTATGATGTATGAAGTTTGGACTCCAAAGTGTAAACCCTAATTTATTAGTTAGATATGTCATTAAGGAAATTGATACATGTGGTACAAACAACCACAAACGTGTGCTTGAACATTTCAATTGTGGTATTACATCTCATAATTGTGAGACAAAAAGTCTCAATCACATGACAAAATATTGCTCACAAATGCATTGCTAAAGTTCACAATTGTGGTGGCAAATATATTGATTTTGTAAATTCGGTTTTTCTAGTTTTTTTCTATAAAAAATTGCATTACAAAATATCTCATGTATGGTTTTGGTTTGTTTCTGCTATCTTTTTTGTTTGAAACCAGTTTTTGTGGAGGACAATTTTGTGACTATTTAGTTTTTAAGCGAGAATACACACAAAAAAGAGTAGAAAATAGAATAATTGTTAGGACTCTTGACTTATAGGAATAATGCTACAACAAAAAGGCCAATGACATCACTAATATAACACAAATTGCATGTACTTGCAAGCATGTACAACCTAATTATTAAAAAATGTGTGTATACTTAGTGTAGGCTCACAACACAAGTGCTAATACCCCAAGATTAGTGTGTGATAACTCTCTCAAGCTAGAGGTCTAGGGGCACAAGGGCTCACCTTTCCTCTCACTAAGAGGCTAAAGAAGACAAACCCAAGAATTTGTATCTTAACTCAAGGGAGTACATTGTGAGTAACTTCAGGGTATGATCTGCATCTCCTGTACAATATTAAGAAATGACTGATTGCTCGTAGGCTTCTAATAAATGCAGGTGTATAGTAGGGGAAAATCGTGAACATAGAGCCTATTTGTGTAATAGCCTAAGATTGGGAGGTGCTCTCCTACTCCTAACCAAACAAATCTTGATGGACCAAGGATCTTGTGGCTCAACTTCAAATAACACTGACCACTCTTTGAAGTACAACTTTCACTATCCCTCCTTTATATACCCCGTTGGGGAACGTGGTTGAGGTCGAACTCTAGGGTGATGAAATCCCTAAGAAGACCTACTAAAAATTGTAAAGAAGCTATTGTTTGTTTCTCTTACACCCAAGTTCTCATAGGCATGCGAGGGGAGATGATACACACAAAATAACTCGAGATAACACAAATATGTGCAAGCACACAATAAACAAAAAAACATGGTTCTTTAGCCTTATAAATTGTAATGTGAGCTATCTAATAAAATAAAAATACACATGGTTTTATGATTGATGTCTAATTTCAAATTCCCAAAAAAATGTATTAGTACTTGATGATTAAATATTCTCCCAACGTTTGCTAAAATAGCTGCACAAATGGATCAATAACATGAAACCCTTATCTAGGTGAATTGGAATGCATGGATTGATTGTAACCTTGAAGTTTTATACCTTTCCTAATTTACTAGTCAATTGCACCAAAATAGAGTAAGATGTGAAACAAAACTCCTCGATTGTGGTGCAAAATAGACCTACCATGACCAAGAATTCAATAGATGCATCACCACATAGATCAATTGTGGAAAAGCACCTGAAAAATGCACTGATTGATCTTGCAATCCAGAAACAACCAAATTTGAAACATGAAAGCAACCTAAAAAAAAGAATTACAGCCATATGTTAGGGTATGTAAAAATCCACAGATTTTAATAGCATGCAAAGTAAATAACCATAATTGCTATGTGAGAAATTGAAATATTTTGAAATTAGACAAATGTGTGATTAAATCTAACATCTGTTGCAATATTTCTGAGAAATGAACAAGATTACACACAAATGCATTCCGAAGAAATCAATTGTGTTATGAAACTCTTCAAATGCATTGTAGAATGTCTTGAATGCAGTGCAAAACCTATCAAATGTGTCACAAAACTTTGTAACTTCGTAAACTCAAAAAAAATCTCATGAAATTTGTCAATAGTAGGGACATGAGTCCCACCGGGCATGCCAAAATGTGAGATAAGAAATCAATAAAAATTATAAACCATCAAAGGCATGCCGAAATCCTTAGATTTATGCTGAAGATCTAATTCCCCTAATTAAGAACAAAATTCGAAGCAAGAAATTACAAAATTGAACGTGAAATTATACGAGAGCAACACCATTTTAAATTAGCTCCATTGTCCTTCTAACTACCATCAATGGAATGATTGTCGCTTTTAGGTTTGGTTGTGCACTATTTGCATACAAGCTCAAAAGATTGAATTCGTTGAATTTTTGAAGAGTTGTGGTTGATTCAAATGTGAATGAAAAAAATTATATCTAAACATTCAAGTTTTCAGCCAATGGTTGAGGTTGAGGAAGAGGATTGACAATCAAGATGAGAGGAGGGAATGTGGACACCAAGGTTGCCATTCGGGAAGTGGAGTAAAGGAGTGATAGGTGGTGTTTAGTGGCGAGAAAAATGCAAGAAGTGGAGAAGAGAAATAAGTAAGTGGAGATCAAAATAAATAAATAATATTTTTTTCAACCACATTTGAATAATTAAATAAATAAACACATTTGGGTATTTAGAAATTAAATAGTTAAGAGGTAATTAGATGGATCGATTAAACAATTAAAATTGTTTAATTGATGGGGAAAAGAGGAAAAGGGGACTTAATTAAACAATATAAAATTATTTAATTAAAGCTAGAGAAAATGTGAGAATTCTTAAATAGTTAACATTATATAGAGGAAAATGAATGTTGAATCAAAAGAAAGGTATTAAGCTAATTGAACAATAAAATTATTTAATCAGTTTAAGCAAAGATTAGTAAAAATGTTGCTAAAGGCATAAAGCAAATTAATGTCTACAACCATATTAGTCCAAAATGACATTATATTTTATCATTCAATTATTGTAATAAATTATTTTGAATAGATTGTAAAAGTCATCATGATATGCATTTTTAGCAAGGTATGCATTTTGATTTTATAATTAGAATTCACAATATGAGAGTTTTTTTGACATAAATGCTAGTCAATGTAGTGTGTCATCATGTCTATAAAGTGTTCTAAGAATAAGAAAAGAAGCGTTGATACCAATTAATTGTAATTTGGATAAGAATTATGTCTAGTGGAGAGAGTCCTTGAATTATTTTAATTGGAAACTCTTTTGCAATCATCATGTCAAAGCAACACCCACTGGGATTGTTCATCAAGAAAATCTAGAGTCTCCCACTCATCATACTTGGATAAAGGATCATTCTTGACCAAGGAGACCAACACATCCCATCTAGGCAATGGATTCATAAGTTGTGACCTACTAACCAACAATATCTTGCTAAGAGATAGAAGCCTTTGAGGGGAGGTTGACCATCCCCACTACACAAGAGGTAGAGTGAAATGACTGGAACTATGGGTATGAGTCCACTTGAGTAAAAAGAGTGAACAACTCAACCAATAAGAACCCAACTCATAATGCACAGGGAACTTCCCTAGTGATTAAATGAACCAAGCAAGGGTAGAAACTCTCAACCCAAGCTTGGATAAGAAAGTCTGATCTAATTCCCTCCCTAATTTAATCTAATATTTGAAATAGGCTATCAACTCCATGACTAAAGACAAAGCACCAGGTTGTGATGGTTTCCCTGCGAGTTCTACAAAGCCTTATGGCCTTGTGTGGGTTTTGACCATC
Organism: Thuja plicata; assembly: GCA_018584345.1. Classification (NCBI taxonomy): domain Eukaryota; kingdom Viridiplantae; phylum Streptophyta; class Pinopsida; order Cupressales; family Cupressaceae; genus Thuja; species Thuja plicata. Next base: position 841,996 of record MU225466.1, on the reverse strand, counting down.
ATATGGTCTATCTATTTCATAACAATATTTAGGTAAATTGATCAATAAAGGAAACATCAAATTCATACCTAAAATAAGAAACTCTGAGGACATTTGTAACTATTGGCCAATTACATTGTGTAATATTTTCTACAAGATTATTGCCAAGGCTTTGGCTCTAAAGAGTCGTTATATGCTATGCCAAATTATTCGACCAAGGCAAACTAGCTTCATTAAATCCAAGTTTATCCTAGACAATATCATTGTCGTTTGAGAAGGCATGGAATGGGTCTGACACTCTAAACAACAGGCAATATTCTTGAAAATTGACTTTGCCAAGGTTTATGACTACATTGAATGGCCCTCTATTTTGGCTATTCTTGGTACTCTATGGTTTGGCCCAAACATTATTTAGTTTGTTAACATATGTTTCATAGATGCCTTCACATGCATTACTATTAATAGCTAGCAGCCTCCAACTTTTGGGCTCCACTGTTCCATCTGGTAGGGGTGTCCCCTTGCTTCATCTTTGTATGTTCTTTCTATTGAAGGATTTGGTTATTTGTTGACAAAATCTATCTCCTTTAGGAGGGCTAGAGGAATTGCCCTGCCTAAGTCATCTAACAAATTGGTTAATGGTCATTTTGTGGATGACTTGTTTCTTACACTTATTGGCAAGGAGCAAAATATCAAAGAAGCTCTACAATGCCTCGAAACATTTAACCTAGGTTCTGGCTCAAGCATCTAGTGGCATAAAAGTTATTGTTATTTCAACAATCTAATCTTCTAGTGCCTCCTTGGCTTCTTAGTTATGGTTGGAAATTGATAGGTCGCTTGAAATATTTCAATTTTTGGGCATTCCCTTCCCCTTTCAAGCTTCTTCGATTGAGCATTGGAATGCGGTTCTCACTAGAATTGAGCTCTCTTAGTGGATCACCAAGTTGTTTTCATTGGTTGGTAAATTTTAGGTTTGTTCTAAAATTTTGGTGACCACTCATATATTATTCTTCTTGTTGGGCCCATTTCAAGGATTCATACATGAAGCTAGAAAAACTTCTTTGTGATATTTTGTGCAAGGGTTTTCACCATGTTGTCTAGGAGTTTTGTTGTATCTCATGAAACTCAGACATCCTTGGGTTTCTTTCCACTCAGCCGAAATGGCTAACACTAAGTGTTAAATGGATTGTGCATGCTAGTTTTGGGAATTAAGCCTAAAAAATTTTCCTCAGGCATCGAATTTCATATGGTTTCCTAGCCAATTAACCTGCTTGAAAATGGATTGACTTTCAATCCCTTTTGGTTATGAAAGATGTGATTCATATCGAGGTCACTTTTGTTGCCAAAATCATTTGGTGTGACTGGGAAGTCATCAAGCCCCGACTTTGGTAAGCTAGTTCTAGCTTTCAAGATGGGTTATCCTTTAATCAGTACAACCTTTGGTGGTATCCATTAATTCAAATTCAAGGGCTACCTCTAGCTCAATTATCTTAGGTTTGTTTCTTGCGGTTTCACAAAAAAGGCATCTGTACTCCCTGTAATTTATTTTCCTAAGCTACTAAGAATCTTTGCTCTTGGGAGAATTTGAAAATTCAATACTGCCTCTCTCGACTAGATCAAGACATTAGACATTGTTATGTCGAACTACAACTAGATATGATTCACAAGATTGGCATTCATATAGTCAAACCTTAGTGGAAATATAAGCATTGGTTTCCCAATATCACTTTCTGCAATTGCAAGCTACGATTGGGATATTGGTGGCTTTATTCGCACCCTCGTATGGTGTTGGCTTTAAATTTAAGGTGGCATTTGTAGTCACCTTTGTCAGTTTGGCAAGTTGGTCATTATTGAGCGTGAGCTTGCCCACTTTGCCTAGTGTATTCTTTTCCATGGCATGTCTATGGGCTCTCGCCTTCAGCAAATGGGTATTCCAAACCCTCGTTATTTGTTTTATGGATAACTTGAGTCCTTCAAAAACACCTCTTCTAGTTTTGTTACCGTGCTCAACAACTTTGGAGTTGGATTCATAACATTTTTCGCCCCTTTCAACCAAAACCTTTTTCCTAGCATGTGGCTCTTTTGGGGGATTAGCGTTGCACTCCTTTCACGAATTCCCAAATCTGGTATGCTTTCAAGCTGGAAATTCTATTTTCCTTATGGAAAGAAAAGAATGTTGTTATTTTTTCTATCAGCTTTATTGATACCGTTGTTTCAATTTTCACTAAAGCTTCTACTTGCTCAAATGCCATGTTCCAAATTCGTGTTCAAGCCAACAAGGGGGCATTGGAGGTTGCCCACCTCTAGGAGTTACTGGATCATTGGGGTAATGCCCTGTGTATTGTCTAGGGTCTTCTCGGATAATTTTGCTTCACATGTCCATTCTCTACCTCATGACTATAGGCGTGGCCAAAACTTTTCATCTTGACGCTCGCATTCCCCTAGATCTTAGGCACCTCATCACCACTCTAGCGACAAGAGTGGCTCGACTTGACGTTGGTCTGACTTACCTTCGCCTAGAGGTGTTGCCTCTGGGCAGCCCTGAAGCGGGGTGGAGCTAGCTTTTGGTGGTCGTAGTGGTTGGCTAGACTCATCAAAGAGGCTCCCTTGAATGGCTCTAGCTATTTCACTAGCAAGGAATGAAGATACAGACAAGGAGGAGAAAATATAAGACAAATGAGGGGTGGGTCCATTCCTGATGTCACCTTGAACCTCGGTGATGTATGGGACAAACTAGATGACCAAGACCCTCCTTCACTTCCCACCGGTATTGCACTTGTTTCTTAACAAATTTTATTGTTATTTTTGTTCTTTAGCTTTCCAGGCACTACTCGTGTGAACTCTAAGTGACCTTTTCCCTCCTACCTACTTTTGTGAATACAAGTATATATCCTAATCAATAGAATCAATGCACTTATTGATAAAAATAATAATGATTTATTTGTAAAAATATTTACACCAAACAAGCTCTTATCTCTTCTAGGAATTGGGCCTCTTTGACTGACCTTGTTACAAAAGTTCAAAGTCACAATTTTTTCTATCATAAGAATTTAAGAGCTTACTCCTAATTTCATGTTGGACAAGTTGGGACCCTAAAATGTTTTTCCCTTTTTATCATGGAATAGGAGGTTTTAGGTGGCCTAGCGATGGAGAATTTGTGCTCTTGAAAGAGAGGCCACAAGTTCAAATCCTATAGGAGGTAAGGTATGTACACCTCATCTGCCGCTAAGAATATGGGGTAGTCCCATATTACTATCACCATATATGAAATACTTGGCGAGTAGTGAAAAAATCTTGAGTATTTATGTCATTAATTCAACAAAAAACTTGTCGTGTTTTTGACAAAAACTTGACAACAGAAGAATATAATATCTGAGATGCAAAAAAACTCATTCTAATTCCATTTTGGCTGATTTCTTTCACTCCTCTAGTGAAAAACACCCTCCCAACCTTCAATGAGATTATTTGCAGAAAATTTGTGCTAACAAGTGAAGATTTGTAGTTTATCTAGTTCTAAGTGCAATTGGAGATGGTTTGAGGCCATCCACATGAAGAAGAGAAATAGTTAGCTCAGAAATGCCTTAATGACCTTGTTTTTTGATGACATGTAACTGATTGAATGTTTGATAATGTTAAGTTGAAGATAATGCAAGGCATTAAATCAGTTAATGGTTTGTATTGTCATTGATGTCAACTTGATATCATCTATACGGTTATGTACATAATGCCAAAGACTTCAGAGAATCAATGGAACAGAGATTATGCTTTTAGCAATGCATAAAAGTCATGTATTCACTAAGTGACAGACAACACCGACAGAGTGCACACCATCGGTAAAGGCAAAGAAAAAAATCATAGTGATACCCGACGAGCTGAAAACAGAGTTACCCGACGAGTAAAATCCAATGATACCCGACGAACAGAGATCCCGAAGCTGACTGGAGTCACACCGACGGAATTGGCAATTATCACCGACGACTAACTACAGAGTTGACCGACAGAACAAAGAGTTCAGAAAATGACAAAATATCTAGCTGGCAGAGCTTAAGGATAGACTTAATTGGTTGTGTTAAGTTTTAGGATAGCTGCAAATGTAATAGCACTCTATTTTGTATGTGTTTTCCAAATGCAACAATCTCTCTTACATTTATATTAAGAATGAGGCTAGGAGAGACATGTCCCTTCATGGGACATGTCTATTCATTATTATTTATAAGAAAGGACATGCCTCTTCCTATTAATCATAAGTTAATCAATCTTATAATGTTTCATCAATCACTTATTAATTAAGAATAATATAATAATATAATATTAAATATTAAATTTCATATGATTAATAATAATATAACATATATAATATATTATTATTAATCAACATGTATTATATATATTATAATGATCATACAACTGAAGCTACAAACATTAACACTCCCTCTTAGCTAGGGAGGATGATCAAACAGAATGTGTAGTGGTCTCCTATGTCAACACTTATGACCCTCACTATAGCTATAAAAAACATCAACACTCCCTCTT
>MU225466.1:820138-830181 GCA_018584345.1 Thuja plicata | reverse complement strand
ATTCTTTATGGGTGACAGACTTGTCACATGGATTAGCAAGAAGCAAGGATGCATCTCTCAATCTACTGCAGAAGCAGAATATGTTGTTGCTACTGCAAACTGCTCAAATATTGCATGGATCAAACAATTGCTGGAAGGTATGCATATGAATATCTCAGAACCAGTGATTATCTATTTTGATAACACCAGTGCAATAAACATTTCCAAGAATCCAGTCATGCATTCCAAGACAAAACACATTGCAATCAAGTATCATTACTAAAGAGAACAAGTTCAAGAAAAATAGGTGATACTTGAGTATGTGCAATCTAAAGAACAATTGGCCGATATCTTCTCCAAGCCACGACCCAAGGATACATTTGAGTACTTGAGAAAAAGACTAGGGGTCAAACCCTTGTCTACCAGTTAGTAAATGACTGAAGGTTGCATCAACCTATATATTATCAGAATATCATTCATGTTGATGCAAACAAAAAGATGAACTTCAAAGCTACATATATATACAGAAAGGTATATATTAGAACCGAGCACCAGATCTTATTGATGTATTGCTGATGGATAAGGGAAATTCAAAGAATATATTATGGATCGAGAGAAAAGATCACTTGACATGAATGTCAAATATTTGTAAAATATTTGTTTGACATTGTTGTCAAAGTGAGAGAATGTATCCATATTATCACAATAAATTATTCATTATCAGATTATTCCAAACAGGGAGAGATCATATATATCCATAGGGAGAGAATTTGTATGAAGGAATCACATACAAAGGGAGAGATGCTAACAAGAGACAAAGACATCAAAGAAGAACAATCAAAAGAGAGAAATTGACACAAGAAGATAACATAACACATCAGTATAAGAAACACATAAAGCTGCAAGAATCAAATCTAAGCTGACACAGAGCTTACCGGGGGTCAGACATTTTTATCGGTTATCAAAACAAATTGTTTGGTAATCTGATGAATCTCAACTGTTATATTTCATATTGTATTAGAAATAGTATAGTGTGATAATATAGTATGTGGCCATCAATGCCAAAGGGAGAGATTGATGACATGTAATTGATTGAATGTTTGATAATGTTAAGTTGAAGATAATGCAAGGTATTAAATTAGTTAATGGTTTGTATTGTCATTGATGTCAACTTAATATCATCTGTACGGTCATGTACATAATGCCAAAGACTTCAGAGAATCAATGAAACAAAGATTATGTTTTCAGCAATGCATAAAAGTCAAGTATTCACTAAGTGACAGACAACACCGACGGAGTGCACACCATCGGTAAATGCAAAAAACAAAATCATAGTGATACCCGACGAGCTGAAAATAGAGTTACCCGACGGATGGAGATCCCGAAGCTGACTGGAGTCACATCGATGGAACTGACAGTTATCACCGACGACTAACTGCAGAGTTGACCGACAGAATAGAGTTTAGAAAATGATAAAATATCTAGCTGGCAGAGCTTAAGGATAGACTTAACTGGTTGTTTTAATTGTTTTATTCGACCAAAGTTAAGTAATTCATTTAAAGAAGATTTGTACAGTTGGCAAGAAGATAACTACGAGATAAATCAGGAGTTATGCTTTAAATCAAATTGGCTGGATTGTTTTTCACGCCAAGAATCAAGAATCAAGAATAAAGGAATATCATGTCTATATAAGAGACAAGCATAATTCATTTTCGCAATCACATACACGGGAAGGGAAGTGAATAGAAAGAGGATGCTGAAGAGAAACTGATGAAGAAGAACTTCATACAATCCTGATCAATCAAGCTGAAAGAGAGCTAAAGAATTCTGCAGACACCGACGAACAGTGAAGCACAATATCATAGAGCAAAACGTGTGGAGCACAAAAAATTGAATTGATACATTGATCAGAGAGGTAATGTACTTAAATAGATCTGAAAATCTGCAGTTCAAGTTGCATTAGAAATAGGTCATTGTGTTTCAATTTAACCATTGAAGCATCAAGTCTCTTAACAGAGTAAGACTTAACAGTCTTCTATAATTGAGGTATATCCTAACAGATTGCCAAAAAGTTTATCATGAAGATAGCATTGAGTGCCTGATACCGACACATAGTCTAAGAAGGAGGTTGATGCAATTAAGTAGCACCAGATATGCCAGATACCTATTGTGCCCATAGAGGTTGATCAATATTGGTAGCATATACATGCCATATATCAAGTGATAGACTCATATTAAAATCTTCTAATAAGGTCACACCTAACAGTGTGTTTGTAACCTTTAACAGGGTTGGCTCCTAACATGGCTCACTTTAGAAGAGTGAAAATTTGGGGTACCGGTCCCAGTGGTTTTTTCCCTTAACAAGGTTTTTACGTTAAAATTCATGTGTTATGTGTGTATGGTTTATTACTTTACTGTTTTACATTTCACATATGCATTTATGGATTGATTGGTATACTCTACATATTTACTGAGTATCGGTAAATAGTTTCACTGCTTATCGGTAATCAAGGAGAATAAGGACAGACAAGGAAAACCGACAGACAGTTAATTATTATAAGTATTTCATGGCATGCATCTTGTAGGGACTTAATAATTTGAGATGTATTTGATTGGTGGTTAAAGTTTAAAGGATAAATTTTTGAAGCCACTGATTCACCCCCCCCCCTCTCAGTTATTACTAACAATTTTTATGCAATATAATCTTCGATTGTGCACAAGCTAGAGGAAAGATCAGTTGGTTGAATTGATTTGGATGATATAGGTCCTTACAATGATTGGCCAACACAGGAGCAACTTCCATTGATTGTCAAGAATCACATTTATGATTGGAGAAGCAAGCTATGGAGGAGGGGTGGATTTGGATTCACATTGGATGACATTGAGAAGGATGAGGAGTCATTGCTAATGCCAACAACATCAACATCCAATATGTAGGTTGAGCCACAACCTGTCATGCCAAGTAAGAAGGTGCAACCACAACAGACTCTTACGACTAGGCCCTCTAGTTCTACCTCTCCCCTTGTTTTTACCAAAGCTCGGAAGAGGAAAATGTAAATTGTTTTGATGCTATATTTACTTTTAATTTTGCCTTAGACTATCAAGCTACCAACCATCAACATTCTACATGAGGATGCCATTTTGTACCCAATTTGCATTTAAATCAATCAAATATATCTAGACTCAACTTGTTTATTTTATATACTCATTTATTGACTCATTGGACGCATCTCCTTATTGAATTTTACCAAAAAAAAAAAAAAATTCTAATTAAATTTAAGTAATTTTTTTAGATGCTGAGTTTTTACTTTTGGCAAGTTTTTCAACTATGATTGTCACCATATGTAGACCCAAAAACATATGATTGGTATTGTGGACTATAAAAGCTCATTTCCTTGCCTTTCCTTTTTCATTATTGTTTGTGTACATTCCTCTCCTTTTTTAGCACATGGCTGATACTAGAGGATTTTATGGATGGATGCAAACACTCACTGATCCAAATATTAATGAATTCTTTCAACTTTGTGACAGAAATATCAAAACATTCCCACTGGAGGACAATAAAACCAATAGGTTTGATCCGTTGGTCGTCAAAAACCCAGAAAACATACTATCTCTAAAGAGTCACAAAGGGAAAGAGAAAGTTGATGAATACCATAGTCACAATAATGGTGGCTTCTACATCATAGTGAAAAATTGCTTGTCCTTATTTCAGAGGCTACAAGTTAAAAATAACCAAATGAATCAGGATAGTCTTATCTATGGTAAAAGAATGTATTGTAAGCAAGAAATTTCTCCGCAGTAGAAGAGACAAGTGTATGCAGGTAGCTTTTGTAAATGTGTTCCTACCTAATTTAAAAAATAATGACAATTGCTTCTAGGATCAAATTAATTTAGCTTATAGCATGGTTCCATGCAATTGTTTACTGCTAACTATTTTAGACTTTCGATGATCCCATGCAGTTTTTAAGTTCATAAAATGCATAATTTAGAGCTGGCTTTTAGAATAAAAAGTAGCTAGAGTCTGGGATTTGAAAGCTCAGTTGAGGATAGAACCTATGTCTGTCCAACATACTGTATAAACTTTCACTGAAATAATTATTATTATTAACTTGTTAAATCTAATACACAACAGTTCTAAATTATAATTGATATTTACTTTGTAAAAGGCGCATGCACCATCCTTGATAGATGGTGCCGGAGATGGAAATGAGGTTGAAGTTATGCAATCACTATCAACCACAGATTTGTCATAGTGACTACATTTTGTCTTTCCTCTGATTTTTACATTTGTTTTTAGATTTTACTCTCAATATGAAGCACTTCAAAATTCAAATCACTTCTGATGTCTCAATAGGTAGAAACTATGTGATTACTGACAGCCGTAAATATCAATTACAATTTGCATATATTAAGCTCAAATTGAAAACAATTTCCCACGCAGACTTATAAATTGCATATATGGACATATGACTGGGAACAATTTGCCATGCAGCTCTCTAAAGTTGAAATTTATTTTTCATCGTAGACGTGATTTTCAAATTAGAAATAATTTTCAAATTAGAAATAACAAAATATGGAAAGGAATACTGCAATCAAGTATCCAAAAGATTTTGAAAAGCTAATTAAGCTAATTAATGATTATAAAACAACTGATAGTTCTACACCAAAAATGAATACAAAAGCTTATTAGTGAAGAAAAGGAATATTTAATACAATGGGCAGTTCTGTCAGTGTTCAATGCCAACATATGTCCGTATCAGTTTTGCTCCACTTGGATCAGACATCAAATGTTTTACCAAACAATAACGCATGTAATTTGGAGCCATGATAAACATTATCAGGGCAAACCAAATAAGATCGATTGAAGATAGCCTTGCCCCGAGGAATCCTTTCCACATCCTGCCCATTAATTTCCACATGTTATAAAAATTATATTCAACTTAAATTGCAACTCATTTACTTAAATTCATCAAAAGAGTGTGATATTGCATTATAGAGGTTTGATTATACTTTAGTTTCAGTAATAGAAAGCACTTCGAGAGACTGAAATAATTCATTCAATGATATGCTTAGCATTAGTTTGTGTTTCTTCATTCCAACATTTGGTTTATGATGGTTTGGCCTTGTCATGTTTGAGTCTTTCAGTCATAGGCATGTTTCTTGAGCATCCTAAAGATTGCATATTGTTGTGTGTTCGTTCATATTGCATCATAAGATTTGTAAATTTCTTTTTTATTTTATGCACGTTAGGACTCTTTTCAATATATATGAACATCATTATCAGATTTGAGCATAGTTGTTGACTGCAATTTGTCTCTATTGTTTGCATTGTATAAAAGTTTCAAATTCAAAACCACCAAGAACACTTCTTTCACTGAGTTTTTTAAGTCTTATGTAAGCATCATATTTGCTTTATGGCACACATTTAAAATATAGACATATTGACTCTTCACTTGCATTGCATATCTCAAGGAAAATCTCTTCTATGCCAGTTTTCTTAAGTCAAAAGTTAAAACTAATCCCTTTTACATATCAGGTCTGGACTTCATTCCTAGAAGCATCAATTCTAATTTTTGGCACTCTTGTAGAACATCCTTTGCAGACTTATAATTTACTCTTCTTCTGCATGGGAAATAACAAATAAGGAAACATCTGTTTTGCTGATTTTGCTATCTTAAAACTGATTTCATCCTTTTAAAGCCTTCAAATCAGATCTGTGCGTTTCCTGACCGTATGGTTACATACATCATCGGGAAATTTGAAATAAGGATATTTTTTCTGATCATAATCATAGACTATAATAAGTCATATTTTGGGTATTAAAGGGCACTGTGATCTCTGTAGTCTTTGTGCATGTAGCATTAACTGCAGAGAACATCATTTTACCATCCCACAACCAAGTATAATCCTTTTCATGTACTTAGTACTGTCATAATTCCGATTTTTGGCATTTAAGATTATACTAGAAAACGATTTATTTCTTGGTGAAAATTTGCTTCTCGAACTAATTAATTGACTAACCTGCATGCCTATTTTTGCATCTTCTGCATAAAGAAAAAACTCAACTAAAAGGAGCAGTTATGTTTTGTTAGTATTTTAATATGTCTTTTGCAAGACAATACAAAATGAAACATCATCTAAACAATCAAAGCCACCCACATCATCCAACTCCCAACCAATTATGATTCCTCAAAGCCCTAGGGCTGTGACTCATTCGTGAGAATGAGCATAATCTTTCAGACTAAAAGCATCAGCTCATAGATCCATGGTATCCCAATGTTTTGACACCAAGATAAGACCAAGAATCAATTTGGGATGAATTTCCTTTTGACGAAAGTGTTGTGCTAACTTTAAAGCATAATGTATGCCAAGAGGATGCTATAGAGGGAGTTGATTTGCGAGGCACAATCTTGCATGCAAATCAGAAAACTTAATGCATGGAGCTGAATTTGATTGAGGGCAAAATGATTAAGATGGGACAAGCTTTGAAGGTGAGGCACATGAGACTTGGGGCAGCCATGGAATCATTTCTGAAAGGTCTGAAGAAAGTTCTGAATATTATATGCATCATAACAGCAGTTCATCAAACTTGTGTGATCTTGATATTCACGAGGAAAAGTGGAAGAATCAATTATCAATGTCTGCTGAAAATGAAGTGAACACATTACCCAGGTTGGATGACACAAAAAGTCTCATTGAAGTTTCATCCGCAAGACACCAAGAAATCGGTATGAACAAATTATTCCTCGCTGATTTGCAAAAGATTAAGAGCACTATGGAAGAAATGAAATCAGCCTACTTGCTTAGGATCAAAGATAGAGATCTGACAACCAAGCTTGTAGATGAGGCCTTATCTATGTTTAGGGGAACAAAGGAAAAGGTTGGCGAGCGCATTCTTGAGCTTAATACAACTAAAGATTCTCTGAAAGGTACTTAAATAGCATTACTCAAAACTGAATAACTTGTTGCTTTCACAAAATTCAGAGAGCAAGAAAATGAGGAAATAGCAAAGGAGATTAGGCAAGTGATTGAAGAACTGCATAGCATACAGGAGGTTTACGATCTAGTCCATTGTTCCAAAAAATCAGAAAATGAAAATGGATCGGCAAAATCATTGGTTTAAATTTGAGGATGAAGATAATCTTCATTTTTCTGATAACCAATTGCTCGATATGGGTGTTGATATATCATTTGATAATCCACTCTGAGTTGGATGATGGAGCACTTTCTAATTCTAGTGATGTGGCTAGTGATAATCACACGATTTGGACCCAAGTCAAGTTTCAATTGTGAGGTATTGACTAAGGATTGGAGTTGTGGACAAGATTTTGGAGTTGGTACCATTGTCCACTTTCCAATCATCCCACACAAATAGTTCCTTGAACATTGATTATTTGGCATGCAATTCAAGCCCAACAATGGAGCATTTGGTGGTTGGAGTTGAATGGGGAAGGCAATCTGATCATAGGAGAAGATTTTCAGCCATTCCCATGCTCACATCTCCTATGTTTTTAGCAGTAGTTCATTATGACAGTTGTTGCCTTTGCATTTCCATGCTGATTATGGCAACATTATTTTATGGGTTGATAGATTTTGAGCACTTGAAGGTTATGTGGCAGCAGATTGTGGGAGAGGACTCCACCTTGGTGAATCATGGTTATTGCAGTCATTTCATGTTGCTGGTCTATACATATTCTGAGATAGGATTGATGATTGCAGTTGGTTGGGTGAGCTTGTGTGCTTGGGATTGTCCTTTTGACACTTGGAGATTAAGTGTTGATGAGATATTATTAGTTTATGACCACAGAGGCGTTCCCATGATAGTTAAATTTCAAACTTGATTCAACTGTCACCTTTTATACCAGCCACTTGTCAATAGCTGATTTGCTTCTTCTTTGGGACATCATGAGGAAGTATGTTGAGAATTATGGTTTTTGGTTGAGCAGATTATTTTTCCTAACGCCCTGGATCATGTTGAGCAGTGGGATTGCAAATGTGGACCTTACTGAGATGATTTGGCAAGAGACTTTAATGGTATAGATTTCAACCTTCACAAGTAATTCAATTTGGGTTTTGAGGATGGTAACATTTTTGGGTTACACGAGGAGAGTGCAGATTTGACACAATGGATTTTCAGTTATAATCAGAGTGGCACTGCAATAGCCCTATTAAATGTATCCCTAACTTTGAAGATGGAAAACAAATTCCATTATTGAGGTGCAGACCACACAATGTAATTTTTAAATCTAATTTTAACAACCCATTTCCTTCATACACATTTTTTATCTTGAAAATTTCTCTTTTACACAAGATTACCCCTATCAAATATATCAATTTTGAAGATGGAAAACAAAATCCATTATTGAGGTGCAGACCACACAATGTGATTTGTAAATCTAATTTTGAAAACCTATCTCCTTCATACAAGTGGACACTTATGTATGTGTTTGCAAAACTAACCTTGAGTGTTCTTTTTCCCTTGACAAGTGTGCACCTAACAGTGCATTTCTAAATCAAACTCTGAGTGCTAATTTTCCTTTTGTCAAGTGCACACCTAAAAATACAATTCGACTTTTAAAAATCAAATTCATTCCTCCTTATATAGGTGTGCGATTGTCAATAAGAATCAAGCTTTATGACAAGTTCTAACTTTTCCTTATCATGTGTGCACTAGACAATACATTTCTCTTTTAGACAATTACACCCTTGTCAATTGTATCCCTTGCTTTGAACATGGAAAACAAATTCCCTTACTGAGGTGCACACCATACAATGCAATCTGTCAGTCTAATTTTGAAAACCCAGTTCCTTCATACAAGTGCCCAGTGTCTCACCAAGATGGATGTGGTTGGTTCAAGATAGCATGTAGACACAATGATCAGGGTCTCTAATAACAGACAACTCTAAATAGGTTAAAGGTAGAAAACCTTTCCTACTAGACACAAAACAAAGTCAAATTATGCTCTATAATTGTTGATACATGCTTCCATCAATAAACTGAACTTAACGGCACTAAACTTTATACACAAGGACCATTTATTCCATAATCTGCACAATGAAGAGGAACTTTATTGATCAATTTACATTTAGTTTGAATATGATCTATTTGGTGAATTATTGCAATAAAATATCCACACTAATTACAGATTAGCCCAGTTTTCAAACTAACAAATCATGGGTTTACCATTTAGCTTTTTTACTAATCCTTCATATGATATGTGTAATTCAATAAAAGAATTAGCAACTCGTCTATTAAAATATCTTCATTGCATGATGTTTAAATACATGCAATATCATGTAAGTATTTCAATCCTTAATATAACGAAAAAACTCATAAATGTAACTCCACCTTGTGTTGAAACCTTACCACTCAGGCAGCTGGAAAAATGTCTCGAAGAACATCCTTGTTCCATCAATATTTAATTGTAAAATCAATTCAAGTCCAAACAGAAAGAATGCTCGTTGACGCTTTCGTTCTTGAGGCCAAAGAGTTTCCCATGCTGTAGCAACCAACAAAAAATAGTTTACACGATGAAGTAAAAAATAGTATGGGATGCATAATAAACAAGTAGAAGTTTGCATTAAAGCATAAAAAATAAAGTAGTAGTCTACAAATGAAAGAAAACCAAATAAGATGAAATGATTTCTATTTAAAATAAATTCACAAGATAGAAAGCCAAAAGCAAAAGAGGTGTAATTTCATCTCCAATTGTGGATAAAATTTTAGCGCCTAGGTGCGTCTTTTATTCATCCTTCTCATCTCCCAAGATGCTTATAAATTACTTGAAATGGTGCTTGAATGCTTCCTTTAGCCCAAGCAAGGTGGGGTTAAAATAATGGCCTTGTTGGTTTGGGATATTGGCACACTTTTAGGCCCCGTTTGTTTGGGGAATTGGAATTTGACTTAAAACCTTATTATCACAAAATCAGGTTGTGAAATCCCGGTTTTGCATCTTGGGGAATTGGAATTTGACTCAAAACCTTATTATATCAAAACCAGGATATGATTTCTAATTCCATCTATTAGTAGGAAGATGATGCCACTCATTTTGGTGTCTAAA
>MU225466.1:774714-805160 GCA_018584345.1 Thuja plicata | reverse complement strand
CAAAGAACTTCATCATTAAGAGGAGAGAAATCCATCTTTTATGCGAAAATGAATGGAAAGGACAGCCCCTTGTGAAAGTGGAAAAATATGCATAAAAGTGGGATTTTATGGGACCAACGCATTTTTGGAAAGATAAGACAAGGGATATAATGTTCATGTTTTGAAACATGATGGATTGCATATGTGGACAGCACTCTATGATTTTCAAAGCATGATGGCATATGGAAACTTTACATCTTTTTCAAAATGAAAAAGTGGAGCTTTTATGGGCTGATTGCATGATGGACAGCATTCTGCACTTTCTCTTTTTTATGCATCTTTTAGGAAGATCTTCATAGGAACGGGGTTTTTAATCCCGACTGCATATAAGAATAGATAACATTCTCATATGCAACTTTCAGAGATGATGAGAGAGAAGAAGAAAGTATATACAAATAAAACAACAAGAAAACAAACAAGAAAAGAAATGACCAAATTACCTTCCTTGGATGCAAAAGAAAGACCAAATTCCTCTTTAAAGCAAAACTTGGGAAAAGAGATGAAATTCGAAATTGCTGTTTAGAGGAATTTTGCAGAGTTATATAGACTCCAGAATTGACAAATTCTTGTCAAAACCAAAGCTAATATGATTGGTCTTGGCTTGGGGAAGGACAAATGTTTATCATGCATCAAAAATTGCATGCAAACAGCAAGAAAACAGGAAGAACTCTTCAAAAACATGGCCTATGATCATGGCATGCCTTCCACCTCTTGTAAAGAAACAAGACTTCATCAAAGAAAGAAATTCGAAATTGCTATTGAGGGGGAAAAATAGTTCATTCAACTGTAGTTTCAAAGACTATTTCCTTGGAATAGAAGAAGTCTAAAGTTTCAACTAAAACATAGGAAGTTCTTTCCATAGAAAAAGCCACTAAAAGTGGATGTAATGATGATTAAATCAACTCCAGCTCCTCTCTGGAAAATAACGCAGCATGCTATGGAAGGACACTTATGTTTAAGTGAAAATTGTTTATGCTTTTCCATCAGAAAAAGACGCCATGTTTGTGCATGCTTTAATAGTATTAACAAAGCACAAGTGCTTGCACATTGCTTTTAAAACAATGCCCGATAACTAATAGTTATCTGCGGTTCTTTTTATGAAATAACATATGTATTAGCATATGTATTTCAACGCATATGCTAATACATATGCTATTCATTGCCGCGGGCTTTTTACAAGAATACATGGGTTGCTTTAAAGACAAGCGATATGCTTTGAATACATAAATCATCGCATATTATTTGAAAGGTTCAAAACATATCGTTTTAACAATGCCGTGTTTAAGTAACGCATAAACTCATTTTAAATATCCCAAATGATATGTAATATCATTGGATCTTAACGTCAAGTCATGCGATGGGAACCAGCGCCGTATAGTTTTAAATCAATGCATATACTAATGGAAAGGACTGATACCATGCGTTGGTTTTAAACCGTAAGTGAGAGGGGAAAAAACGCGAGCTTTATGAATAGAATAGCATATGCACTGATTTACATGCAAGCCCAGCGATTAATATTTATCCATGCCTCTTACTAATATCGCGGGCTTTTCTTAGTAAAAGAACATATGTGATAGCATATGTAAAACATATGTGTTGATCTTAAACCGTAGGCTCTAAAGTGACGCATGGCATCAATCAACATGTAAAACAATATGTAATCCCATTGAAAATTAACGCCATGTTTAGGGGATGAAACTTCCTAATTCCGATGCCTCCCTCTTTGTTTATAACGTATGCTTTATTATTTAAAAACAATATTATAATAAAACTAATTATAATACATATTATAATTAGCTATTATTCTAATATTCGATATTATTATTATTACTATTTAAAATAATAATTCACAATGAATTATAAGATTTACAAATTAGAAGACTTTTTATAAATCTCATCTTTTATCTTCGTCGTTTTAAAATAAATTTCTTTTAACAATATATGCATATGCAATAATTGTTTTTTTAGAATCTATTTTAAACGCTAAAGAACTTAAAATGTTCGTATGTGTCTTAAAATTTTAACGATTTGATATGCGGATTCAATTCGAGATCACGCTATCATTGAAATTTCTAAGCAAAACTTTGCAGAGTGGCGCAAAATTTTAAGATAGAATTTAAAATCTATCACTCATACAAAATAAGCTTAAACTTTATGCGTTCGACCAGAAAAAGACCATTTCTCTACTGACCTTGGAAGGACGTGGAAAACTGCTTGCAGAGCAACTGAAACACAAAGACGCCAACTAAACTGGAAACAAAAACGAAAAGCCAAACAAAACGAAAAAGAGAAACAAAAGACTGGACGCTTTATAAGAAGTAAAACAGAACAGGACCAAGGGATGACTGATCCTGCCAAATATAGCTTCTTGCAAAACCTCGACACCCTTAGAGAAAAAACTCCTAGCAATCATTTGAGAATTGCGTAGGGTTGCCCCAATTTTGGGGAATGCAAAATTGAGGACAACAGTACGGTGGTCTTATCCTTCGGCCTCAAAACTGTACCTTCTGTGCTTGGTCTCCGTCACAATGATATCGTGGATCAAACAGTTAGTAGGAAAGTCGATTACAGTAAAAAGAACTATATTCTCAGGGTACAAAGGAATAATACCAGAAAAAACTACACATGCAAAGGAGATTTGCCTTCGATAATGATAATAATGATAGCACTTCAAATTACAATAATCTTGGAACAGGGGCAAGATAGGGTGAGGAGTTACTCCCACCGAAACTGCAAGTACCAAATAGGGAGGGACTTTCACCTCTGAAATGGCATACAACAGAATCTCCAACTGGAGTTCGCAATAACAGATAAATATCAAAGCTCACACACTACAACTACAAAAGATTCGGCCTTATATATGCCTTCGGAGAAACATCCCAAAGGATTACAAATGATTGCCAACATGACCAACACGCTAAACAAATAAAAATAAAAGGGCCCGAGAGATTATAAAATTAATGTCGGGGCCAAAAATATTAAATTTATTTATTTAATATCGGGGACATCACAATATATAAGCTGAGGCTATGGCCATGCTAGAGGAGGATAGAGCACGATCAGGCACAACTGATGTTGGTCAGAGTAGCGGCTTGCAGGCACAAACTATGGCCGTTCAGTCATCTAGGACCTACCTTAGACACCTTTGTAGGAGGGATGCAGGCTCCTCTGAGGCTGAGGCTGAGGCTGAGGTTGAGTCATAGACTTGTTTTTGTTTTCATATATGTTTGGAACATTTGATCATGATGTCATGGATTTCATATTCCATGAGTTTTATATACATTTGACAATATTAATAATTTTATACATCTATGTTTGCTATTTCCATCAACTACAATTTGCATTTGTACTTATGTGATCGATGTATATTTATGTATGTGATCAAATTAGCTTCTATTTGATGATGTTATTGTGTCTTTAAGCTTTTTTCAATAAAGGGTGCATGTAACAAGTTTTAAATCCTTAAAAATCTCTAAATTTCTTGGGTTTTTTTCACTTTGCTTAGTTTTGCCGAGTTTTTTTGCGGGTCACAAGTTGAGACAGCTTTGCCGAGTCTGAGCCTGGGAACATTGATACTAACAGGGTGAGTTCTGGACTTGCATGGGAAAAATGTTCCGAGTGTAGGGGTTTTTCTTCAAGATTGTCGACTATGTTGGTGTTGTTTTTATAATTCTAAAAGTTGAGCTTATCAAGAGTCAAGAACTATTAAGGCGGTGATTTGTTTTATGAAGGGGTGTGTGGTGTTTTGAAGTGTTGAGCATGTTCTGCTGAGTGTTATTGAGTTGGTTCTTTGAAGAGGGTTGGTGCTCTTTGTGAGTTCATGCTCACTTTTGTAATCTGGGTTGGTGCCCATTTTATTAATGAAAGCTATTGTATGCCGTGGTTTTTTGCCCGAAAGGGTTTTCCACGAGAAATCTGGTGTATGTGTCTTTATGGTTTCTCTCATTATGTTTTATGTGGTTTCATGCAGTTAAAAGTTTTAAAAGTTCTGAAATACTGATTCACCCTAACCCCACGCCCTCTTAGTATTTTCTATGTGCTCTTCAGTTTGACCAGGGATCATTGCTCTATTTTGAACAAATGCAATATTTTGATCTATCTTTAACAATTGACATTCTTATCAATTATTGGTTGTGTTTATATTTAGTTTTGTAGATCTTGTGCAAATTACAGCTATTCTTTTTATGGTTTAAATGTTTTCTATACACTTTGTCATTGTCCAGACATACTGAACCCAGGTAAAAAAAATCTGTGAATCACCATAGGCAAAGCTCAAACTCAAAACCAAACCAGCAACTTAGATTTTTTGTTGTCTGGTCCTATTGTTTTTCAAATGTTTGAAACCAGGAAGACCTCCATTGTTTCTAACCTTCTTCTGCTCCAAAAGAAATTGTTTTCTTTGTTTTTTTAACTCCAATTTTAGAAACTATCAACTCAATCCAGGCACTATGTTACACTAATTCAAAAATAACTCAAATGGAACAACTTGCATACTTATTTCTGACTTATTACCTGATTGATATCATAAGCAGCATACTCTTTTCTTCCTTAGTTGAGCAGGATTTTGTTCATTTTTCCAACAATATCACTAATCTTGCATTTGTAATAGAATATTTATTATGTGAACAGCTCTTTTACAAAGATGAGCACTATAAAATTTATAAAGTGTAGGGGTGGATGCTTAAATAGAGAAATAGGTAAACATCAACATGGAAAATGAGTTGTAAAAATTCACCTCTGAGTGCTGCATCCGTTGTACATTTTTGGTAAAACATTGTAGCTTCATTGCCAACGCTATTCTTCAAAGCACTTGCAATAGCTGCTGCATATGATGGAGCCTCTGATAAAGAGCGTACAACAGAATAGCCTACAATAGTCACATAAGATATCAGCCAGTTGTATTTGCCATCTGATAAATGGTCTCATATTGGAAAATTGGGAAGAAATCTTTTCAATTTACCAGTGGCAGGGTGAACCATGCTCGCTGCAGCACCAAAGCCCAGGTGCTTCTGTCTTGTATTTGGCAATGAACCACCAACTGGAATATAAGACCATTCCTGCTAATTGATATTAAATATAAGGCACTAATTCAAGCAGGGTTCCACTTAGTTATATTGAATTTCACATTCAAATTACTTCATCTTAGGGAAAATACAATATAACTATAAGTAAAAATCCAGTTCTTTCAAGACCGGCCCATATATTAAAAAAACAGTATTTTATGGCTATCACATAAATGTTATATTAACTTTAATCAACAAAAAAGGTTAGCTAGGATTTCATAACATCCAAATTACTACATTTACTTGACACCTAAGCCAACTTACACTTAACTTCATTGTGATGAAAGGTTCTTAAATGCAAAAGGATTGACCTGAATGTTCTCAGATGACTGTATCTAATCAGATATAGTTGAATTTTCCAGAACAATATGACTACATTTTATATATTATATCTTACTTTTAATATAACACTCATGCTGAGAATTCGACAGAAGAATTCAATGGGAATGTACAGTTGAAGTTTGGTAAAAGAAACACAGGTTCTTCATGGTCATAGAAAGGAATCAATATTTATTTTTCTTTATTTTTTCTATAATGGCTTAAAAAAATCATTTGCAATGAATAAATGTTGTAAACCATACACATATCAAGTTTTCAAGTGAATAGTCAATATGTTCCACCTAAATTACTTGAAAAACAAGGACAGATTCCAAAAACACAACATAAATGTCTTCTGAGTAGGTTAAGTGCATGCTTAGTCTCAACTTAATTTGTTTACCTCTTCATACAAATGTAAAACACGTACTCCCATACTTTTTAGGCGTGCTTGCAATCTCTTCTTCAATGGTTCAAATGGCATGGCAGGTCTTGAACCCAAGCAAGTCTCCTGAAGATTGAAAAACTGTTTATTCAACATATGTAAAGCCCCAAGCTAAAAAATGATAAACATTGATGCTAGTAGGAATACATATAACATAAACCATAACACATTACCAGCAGAGTTAGCAGAGGTTTTACAATTCTAAGTCATGTAGGTTTGTAGTTTATATCATTACATACCTCAAAAAATACTCGTGTCTGTGATAATGGCATGGCATATAAAAATGTTGGTAAATTGGAATCACATTGTGTGTTCTTTTGGTTCATGTAATCTCGATAATCCATAAAAACCATTAAATCAGGGTCATAAGGAAAGCTTTCAACCTGCACCGTTCAAGCATGTTACAGTTTCAATGAATAGAAAAGCTTTGATTCAGGAAAGCATTATCTAAAACCTCTATACCTATCTTTAAATCTATAAACTGAAGACCTTTTTAATACTGACCTACAACAGTTTTCTAGAAAGGTTCTCCATAACAGACCTTTTAAAAGGATTATATTTGAGAAGTGTAGACTATGCTGTTTCTTATTAAACAAGATAACAAGTGACATTACTTAACAATGAATGAAATGGAAATAGCTGTAGAAAAAGGAAATATTTACAAAATGGCCCAGGATGAGCCACACATATCCTTATCATGCACTGATTAAAATAGCTTCTATCAACCAGTCATATGTATCTCTTGCCTATATAGTATTGATAAAGGTAGAATTGAATTTTGCAATAAGGTTCCAAGCACAAGCTTGGATCCATATAACTTCAATAGCCTAAACATACAGATATATATTATTCAGCATTTTACAGAAAATGGTTATTCTCTTAGTTGTCATCTACCAACATCCCTCCTACCATCCCTAGTTATCTTCTACAAATATCCAAGAAGAAGAAGGAACAGCTAAAATTAAAATGCAAAAGTGACATTTTGGTGTCAATATCCGTCCTTATCCTTCTATAACTCAATCACTAAGTAAACTTTGAATTTAACGTAGAAGAGTGTCAGTACCCCTAAAAATGCATCTTTACGTCTCCTCTTGGTAAGATAATTGTCAGTAAATTATCAGTGTTACATCAGGTAGAAGTAGGTTATTGTCCTTCCAATTCAAATTTCCCAAAGTGTCATGTCCCATTTTGAGAACTTACAGAATTAATTGAGGACCCATAGTCTATTTCTATTTCCTGTAGGTTAAGGGATAAAATAAGAGAAATGATAAAATTTAAGTTGGGACAAATCACTTTATTTTCAAAAGTGTTTTTAAAACACTTGATGTACTATTTTAAAGTGTTTTAAACACTTGGAGGGAAAAATAAATTCCAATAGAGAGTCCAAGTGATTCCTTCCATTTTGAAGATTGCCACATTCAAAGATGAAAACCCTTGGTGTGGAAGATTTAGAGGACCAAAACCCTCTTGGCTTCCATATTTGGCTTTATGGATGAAAATCCTTGCTGTGATATCCCTGTCAAAGCCAGCAAACATAACGGCCAAGAATACCATGAAGGGCTAAACATACAAACTAGATGCAAATCACGGATTGATCATTCTTCATCTTGATAGTCATTATGGAATACAAAGCGATGATTATATTGTTAATATTGGGAGTCGATATATTTGTCAAGCTACTTATCACACTTTTGGAAAGTTATCGCTGCCAAAGCACTTCTATCTCACTGGTTTACTATCGAGCCAAGTCAAATATCACCACCAAGACAAATCGATACATATTTACCCGTAATCATTGCGGAGAAAGGAAGACAAATATAAGTCGATATGACTAATGAATAGATACTAGGGAACATTCTAATCGATTATCACAAGTATAAGAAAATAACAGTGTTGATATGAGTTTTCTGACCACTCCAACGTGCAAAATAAAATACCAAGTTTCCTATCCTCTCTTGAACAAGGAAACCTCAATTGCTAAACATTGTAACAAACGTGTGATCAAATGAAGCAACCCCAAGGTTTACAATGCGAACATGCGACTTTATGTTGGATATAACTCAATTTAATGATGTGATATGTCGGTAATCACGTGGGGACTTACGCTATTCATCCTGGACTTTATCAATTCTTCTCCCTCAAAGTGGCTAGAACATGGGACATTAACTTGAATTCAAATAAATGACTAGAATTAAAGGGTTATGAAATCTACTCTATTATGAAGGACAATGATATCAATGGATGATGCTTAGATGGGTGGATTCCTATAACCAAGCCTTGCTTTGCCAAATGAAACGACACAAAGATAATGCAATCTCCAAAGAGAACGCAAAAGATTTTCATATTGTAATCATTCATCTGAATATCCAATACTGGCACAATCCAAATGAACATCCACAATTGAGCTTAGTATTTAATCAAGTCCAAAGGAACCTTACATTGCAACTTGCAATCAACAAGCAACAAAAGGTATGGACATGGAATTCATCACTCATCTTCACATTTCTCCATCTCAATCAATGAACTTTTAACTAACTTAGAGAAGTATAAACCATGCAAAATATTAAAACAACACACAAAGATCCACCATGTCTCCAATGAAAATTGTATATTAGCTTCAACATAGTCTTGGCAACAATTTATTGTCTCCTCCTACTCTATTCTAACTCATTAACTGTCTCTAATCCATTACAAATGAGGATACCTTGCCTTTCATTGACATCTCAAATACAACGAAGGGCCTAGGTTGATTTGAACATAGTTATAGGACTCTGCGAGTCCAGAAGCAAGTCCACAAAAATGGGTCAAACTGACCCTGGACTCGGACTCGACCGAGTAAGACTGAGTTTGGGCTGACTTGCCGAGTCCCGAGCTCTAGGCACGACCATGGCAGCCAGCCGCATGAAGTAAAACAAAACATTTTTTAATACATTTTCTTTGAGTTTTTTTATGTTTATTGCTTTCTCTCAAACCTAAAAGGAGTATTCATTCATTTGCAAACACAAGGAAGAGTGAAAAAAGGGATGTGAGAAGAATATTGGGGTTTTAGAGAATAGACCAACAGATCGATTGGCTCTCAGATATACATTGTTGATTGTTTGTGCAAGTTTATAACTTGCATTCACGCATTGAGAGGAGTTAAAAGAAGCATTTGGAGGAGGCCTCTACAAATTTGAAGTGCATTTCTTCATTTTTGGAGCAAATTTGAAGAGGTGAGTTACATTTTTTGAGTTGTTTTCCAAAACTTTTACATTCATATTTCCATTTTATTTACATTTGTTTTAGTTTTGTTTCATTTTATGTTGAGGAAAAGAAAGAAACCCTAGTTTTGTTTTTTCTTTGTTTTATGTATTTCAATTTAATTAAAATGTGTAGAATTTGTAGATGCTTATTTTTTGCATTTATGATATATTGTAGCAGCAACATAATGTTTGAGCCTAGGAGTAGTGCATCTAAGCCTAAGTGTAACCCAAACGAGGACCGTGTTAGATGCCAAAAGGATAAGGCTTGGAAACATGCCATCCCCGGATCAAAAAAACGAGAATTTATATGTTGGCATTGCAATGTTAAATATGGTAGGGGAGGTATTAACCGATTGAAATATCACCTTGGACATATATCAGGGCATGATGCCAAATCATGCAAGCAGCACGCTAGGATGTTATACGTGAAATGCAAGCTCATTTAGAGGAACTTGAAGAGAAACAAAAATTAAAATAGAAGCATATGGAAGAAATGGCAAACTTTGGTGGAGAGGCCTCTTCAAATCTTCGTCCTCCATTACCTCCATCTACAAGTAGTGGTACCGCGAGTGTGAGCATTGGGCCTCGTATTCGAAAGAAGAAATTCACATTAGATTCCCCTATGTTTCCACGTATGACTCCGGGTGCCCAACAATCGATTGAGAGAATGGGTTGGAATAAGAAGCATGAGGCTGTGAAAATGGCACTGGGAGATTTTTGGTTCTACAACAACCTTCCATTTTATGCAGCAAGGCACTCATTATTTTAATTTCTATGTCTTTATTTTCTTCCTTTCAAGACTCAAGAGTATGCCACATTGATTATTTTAAATTTTAAAGTTGAAAGTAAAACTTAATAGTATACTTATTTTGTTTATTTAATTTGTTTTAGGTCTCCTTATTGGCAAATTGCGGTAGATGCTATTACTGTTTTTGGTGTGGCGTTCAAAGCCCCTAATGATAAGGAGCTAAAAGGTCCTATTTTGACACGAACAGTGACTAATGTCAAAGTCACAATTGTCGAGCAGCATGAGGAAAGGAGGTGGAAGGGTTGCACCATCATGACTGATGGTTGGACCGACAAAAGAAGTAGAATACTGCTGAATTTTCTTGTCTCCTCATCAGATAGTTCTAGAACTTGTACTTCTTTGTAAACTATATTCAAGAATCAATATTGATTTAGTAATTAAGTTTTAAAATTTTGATTGTACTAAACTGCATTTTTTTTTCTCAGGTGTCATAGTGTTTTTTGAAACCAGTTGATGCTTCAAGAAAAACAAAAAATGTTGAGTATCTTTGTGAGGTCTTGGAGGAAGTGTTGAAGGAGGTGGGTGAGGAGAATGTGGTACAGATAGTCACGGATAATGCAACAAATTGTGTTGATGCAGGTAAAATTCTTATGGAGAGGCACCCCACCTTGTTTTGGACCCCTTGTGTTGTTCATTGCCTTGCCCTTATGTTGGAGGATCTTGGTAAACTTCCTTGGATAAAAGCATGTGTAGAGCACGCAAGGAGTATTTGTAAATTCTTATATAATCATACTTGGGTCCTCAATCTCATGAGGAATTTCACAAATAAGAAAGAGTTGGCTCGTCCAGAGGTCACCCGATTTGCAACAAATTTTATCACATTGCAATCCTTGCTTCAATCCAAGGCTGGTTTGAAACGCATGTTTGTGAGGAGGGGACTACATCATCATATGCAAAGAGCAATGGAGGGATTGAGACAGCTGATCGGGTTTTTGATGAGAATGACTGTTGGCAACTAGCTAAGGAGATTGTGTAGGTAATTTTCCTTTTTGTTCTCATTTACATTTCATTTCATCATTATTAATTTTTTGTTCACACTTGTTTATGTTCATTGTTAATTTTTAAAAGTAAAACTTAAAACTCAAACCTTAATATTTCAACTTTCATGATGATTGCAGCTCATAGAGCCTCTTATTGTTCTCCTACAATTTGTTGATGGAGAAAAGCCAGCAATGGGATACATTTATGAGGGCATGGACAGGGTGAAAGAGGCCATTAGATCTTTTTACGCAGGGAATCGAGCTAAATATGGTCCCATATGGGAGTTATTGATTGATGATGGCACAAGATACTTTACAGACCTATACATGCAACTGCCCACTACCTTAATCCGGCATTCCAATTTCGCCCAGATTTCAAGACCGATGATGAGGTGTGTAGTGGGCTCTACGGTGTTGTAGAGAGAATGTCACCTCATTCATCAGTTGGAGCAAACATAGTCCGTGAAATAGAAATGTATAGGAATTCACAAGGAGACTTCTCGCGAGACATATGCAAGAAAAACCGGACACTATTGATGCTAGGTAAGAATCTATTCAGGGCATAATTGAAAGATCCCCTATTTTACTGTGTATTTCAGAATTTGAATCTTTGACTAATGTTTGGTATCCCTGAATGGTCTTGGCTGAATTCTGATTTCTTTGTCTTTTCCTCGTGTTTTTTAGTTTTTTGGAGTTTTTGAAAATAAAACAATTACACCACAAATGTAAAATAAATAGCATTTATGAAATGTAAACACATGCTGCAATTCTTATTATTATTGAATTCTGAAATAGCACATACCCGGATTATCTAGCAATCTGATATATTAGCTTCAAGAAAAGATCAGAACAAACATACAATATTGTCCATGACAAGAATAAACACCAGCTATATTGGAATGCTTGGTGTGTGCCCCAAATCTGAAGAAAATGCTATAATAAATCCACCAATGCCTCAATGAATGCTATGCCGCCCAATAATGAGAAAAGGGCTTCCTCTAAACCCCACGTGAGCTGCTGGAATAAAATGCCTAAAGCCAATAAGCTAGCCGCCAGGCTGAATATGACTCTCTCCAAAAAATGTAATGCTGATACCAAATCGATCACTTCCTCTATCAATCCAAATTCAATGAAATACCAATCCAATCACCAAAGACTTGCTAAGGTTTGCGTCCCAACAGTCCAGACTTGAGGATTTCGTCCCAAGCCACAAATCGCCCTCCAGAGCAATTTCACAATTCAGAAGTTTCAAAAATGTCTAAAGGTAATCATCAATTAAGCTTCCATCTCTTTATAACTCCTTTCAAGGGAAAATCGAACCCTAAAGGAAAAATACACTTAACACTTTATAATAAAATAATATTTTCCCAAATAAAGGTGTCCATGCTATAGGAAAATCATTACTTTATTAAAATGTTATAACTCAAGGCACCAAAAGGTCTCCGGATAGTGAAAATAGTTTATAATGATTCGAGACCTTTCAAACGAGCTATCACACGAAGGCATCCCTGACCAAATGAAGCAATTATTCCCTTATTACTCCGAAATGGTTATAAAAATAACCTTATTATAAATTATTTAATCACTGACTTAAGAAATATTTAAATATATTAAAATATTTCCCTTTTTGCCTCTGATAGCCCAAATCAACCAAATAAACATGAGTCTGACCATGTCACTTGTCTGTGACTGATACCGAACAAGATGGGTCAACTGACAGTCCCATACCTAAAATTTAGGGATGCTCCTAGAAACTAGGGAACACACCCTGTCATCGTGAAACTGAAACTATGGAATGGTTCAGTGGGACCTCACATCTGGAAACTACCACATCCTCCTAAAAGGTAGGGATATCCCCTAAAATCTAGGAACTGCTCCAAACTGCCTGTAAAGCCAAAATCCGGTCACTATATGCACTGAATGAGTCCCTATCCATCTCTGCTAGGCTACGAGACTCCAATGATAAGCCAACTCCTCCGTCTCTGATGTCCACTCTAAAAAGGGGACATGACAATAATTTAAAATTTAAATCTTAAACTTTTCTATCATTGATTCTAATTCTATTATCATTTTGTGTTGATAAAGTCAGTTATAGAATTGATTGTTAATTTTTCTTGTTTCAGATGCATGGTGGGAGATGTTTGGTGCTCAGGTGCCAAATCTACAGAGGATTGCAATTCGTATCTTGAGCTAGCCATGTAGTGCTTCAAGATGCGAGCGCAACTGGAGCATGTTCGAGCATATACACTCGAAAAAGTGCAACAAGTTGGCAGTGAAAAAGTTGAATGATCGAGTGTTTGTTCATTACAACCTCCGCCTCCGTCACAGACAAACCTTAGGCACTAACACATGTCTTATCATTTTAAAGGAGGTTGATCCACAGGCAGAGTGCAACACTGAGGTTGATGATCCTGTCTTCAGTGATGAAGACTTGGAATTGGTTGATCAAGTGGATCGAGAGGCAGAGACAGAGGCAGAGGCAGTAGCAATGGCAGAGGAGGAGGCTAGAGCGCAAGGAGACCCATTGGAGGACCCTAAGCTTGAGAGTGAAGATGATGAGGATGAGGATGTGGACGTCACTGAGGCTGCGCCTCAGACACAGGCAAAGATCATGGCTGCAGAAACTTCCAGGACCTATCTTAGGCGTACTGTACGTAGGAAGGTTGTGACGTCAACTGGTCATTGATATAGGCTACTCTATACCTTAGTCTTCTAGGCTCTAGCTTTTATTTTGATATATGCTTTGAACTTTCGATTCCATGGATTTCATATTCCATGAATATTGAAGACATTTGACAGTGACACTATTTATATTTCTAATGTGTTATTTAGTTTAACTTATTTCCTTCAGAAATTCGCATTTATACTTATGTGATTAGTGTAAACTTCTGTATGTGTGCAAAGTAGCTTTTATTTATCTCAATTAGTGTCTTTAATGTTAATTTATTAAATGATGCATGAAAAAAGTTTTATATCTTTAAAAATCTTTGAATTTCTTGGGTTTTTCAATTTGCCAAGTTTTTGCCAAGTCTGAGTCCGAGTCAAAAATCAGCTTTCCGAGTCCGAGACGAGTCTGAGCCTTGTAACACTGGATTTGAAATCAACAACCAAGATAATTCTATGAACCCCTAATTAAGGTTAGTTACAACCCCTGTTTACAAATATTAAATGTCATCCAATGAGAAAATTACATTGCTTTGGAATACATACCCTTTTAAGGATTAACCAATAAGACAATTCATTGTGGTAATACATTAAATGCCTCCCACATGTCCACTTGTGGATGACTTTGGTGAGATGAACTTGGACATGTCAACTTGGAATCCTTTGATTGGTTCAACATGAATAGGCATCACCTTAGCATGCATGTCTTGTTATCTTTGTTTCAACTCCACTTCTTCATCATCATAAAGAAGTCTCTACATATCTTGCAATATCTCTTGATACTCAACATTATTTGGCTTTCGATTGATTGTGATGGTTTATATTGCCAAATTGTTTCATCTTTGTGAATTTTTTTCATCCCCTCCATTTTGGAAATCTCCTTCTTGAATTGCTCTCAAAATTGCTCTTGTCTTCATATCTTGACTTTCTTGAAGTGATTGGTTCCTTCATGTTGATCTTGGACTTGTAGACCTTCATGTTGTTGGGTCCTTCAAATTAATCTTAGATTTCCAAAGGAAATTCAAGATTATGATAATCTTCTCCAATTGTAGAACTTGTTCATTTCCCTTGCTCTTTAAAATCTTCTTGATGTGAATCTTGTGCCACACGTGAATCACATAGTGGTGGCGTTTGATATATTGGAGAAATCGTTTGGCATTTGGGCACACAATTAATTCAGATTTAGGCGTTGGATGATAGCATCACATTGTGGGGATGATTTTGATGATTGCTGGTTTCTTATTTGCTGCATAAATTATCAGGTTTAATATCATTTGCAAAGAGTTTACATTAATGTTATTTGCTGGGTTCTGATCTGCATTCAATAAATTGTAGTAGCTAATGTTGGCACATCAATAAGGAGGGATAAGTTACACACCAAATGTTTGATGTAATATTCATATCTATACTGCTCATAATCAGCATATTAGATTTCATGACAAGTGTTTGACGAAATGTCAATTAGCTATAGGTGTTGATTTGCACTAGTATAAGAGATTAATCTGCATTTGGGAGGTACAAAAAGGTCTTGCGTTGCATCATTGGCATATGTTTAGTTTCTTAGTATTCATTACCCAGCATTATAGCACCATTTGCAATCATCAAAACCAGACAAACAAACTGAAACGAAGAGCAGCAAGTTCAGACTTTGCGAGTTCAAATTGGCACTGGGAATAGAAATGGATAATAAAGTTAGAACCTGTTGGGGTTCTTACTGTGGTATCAGAGCAGTTTCTTGCCATCCTGTTGGGGTTGGAAATCATTGAGCTCCCATAGTACATATTAGAGTAACCAACACTCTTGGTTTTGTTTCAGTATGGGTAAAATGAAGTCTATATAGGAACTCATGCAAGAGCTCATGCAGGCTTTTCAAAACTATGATAAGAGTTTAACAAGGCTTTTACAACATCAAGAAATTTTGGATCCTTCGTTTGCAAAGAAAAAGAAAGAAAACACTAACAACCTTATCAGTACAGAGGAAAAGGAAGACGGGGAGAAATTCGAAGAGAATGTTGGTACTTACAGTGCTCAAGAAGTTGGTATTAGTCATGATAACAAGTCTGATCTTTATGACAACAATCTTCCACTTGAGCATAACTATGATTTGAAAGTCATGCAAAGTTTAGAAAGTTTTGTGGGAGTGACCTTGAGTTTTGGCACTCATGATACCAGTGTCAAGAATGAAGATTGCATGAAAATATTGTAATGTCCCCAATTTTCATAAGCGACTTAATTAGGTTAATTAATTAAGTGGTCCAAAAATTTAAATAATATCATAAGGACTTATTTAATTAATTAATTTAATTATTAATTAAAAAGGGGCCCAAGTACTAAAAGTAATAAATAATGTATGTTAGTCTGTTTGTAACTTTCAAGAAACCTCTTGGAGGCCTTTATAAGGCGTTGTCTGGCTCAGTAGGTAAGCATGGTGGAGTTTATGTTTGCTTTGTATTTCCGGAAGCTGAAGGCTAAAGGTGGTTTGTATGCAGTTTCGGAGGTGGAAGACCCTCCCTATTCTGTGATCGCAGTTTCGGTGGTTAGCAGCCACCTTAGTTTGTCGTTGGAAATATCATTCCGATTTTTCACATTATGCGTCAAATTTGTGAAGTCTTCTATAGAAGAAAAATTGTAATAAACAACGATATCTAATATTCGTATTTCTGTCATTGGTTTGTGATTGTTGTATTGAAGATCTATTCGATATAATTTGAAGTGCTATCATTATTTCCTCTTGTATGTGCGAATCTCCATCTCTGTGCATTTATATCTTGCTTATGCGAATCTGTATCTTTGTGGAATACCTCTGGCATCAAGATTCATCTGGCTAGAGATTCAATGACTATCAATCTAGTGTTCATTCTTGTGCCAAATTGTGTCAATCTGATTATATTGTTTACATTGCTCTACACAGCATAATATAGTTGCTTCCCTCTGCACCATAATATTGGAGTTGTCCGAACACTTAGGAAAGTCGGCGTCTCTATCCATTGCACGAAAGGAGACCAATTGAGGTCGTATGGCGCTTGGACCGTACGCTAGGTAGGAAGAAGTGACCATACGAGCACACTCTTACCGTACGGGCATCATAGTACCACCGTACAGTAGTTTGACTGTCGTGGGCCCCACACCTAGTTGTACGAAGGAGATTGTGTTGTTGTGTCGTACAATGTGAAGGGAGGAAGTGTTGTCATAACCATACGGTAACATCATAGGCGTACGGTTGTGAAGTGTCAGTTGGATGGGTGTCTGGAAGGTAGCTTTTGGTTGTCCAACATAAAACACTCGTACTCGCGGCCATACCTAGCCCATTGGGACGAACATCTCAGCATCCCAAAATGCATTACGACAGGAAGATTGGTATAGTAGACGCTTCCAAATATTCTTGCCTCCTCATGATGGATGGATGTGAGTTTCGTTTAAATTGGGATCAAGGTGGTGACAGGGTTAGTATTGTAGGTTGTATGGGTCTCATTGGATTGCTTCACCATTCGTAGCATGGTGACGTGGTGACCAGAGTAGTGCAACAAAAGTTTGAAGTTGTTCTTCTTGGCAGGCTTCTATTTAGGATTTGTGATCCAGGTATATTTTGTTGGACACTTTCTGGTGTTGTGGGATCCTTCACGTGCATCGAGGTTCCAGTCTTGGTTCACTAGGGAGTATTGCAATATGTACATGGTGTGGATTACTGGTAGTTTCACTTTCGATCCTCATATACATGATTTGATTCAGATGCACAGTTTCAATACGCAGAGATTGGACAGATGGGTTGTTGTTCATTTCTGTGCAATTGTCATTATGCTACTATTGTGTTTCAGTCTGGGACATGTCACAGTCTTCCTTTGGACCTCTAGTGTAGTGGAGTTTCTTTGCAGTCATGATTGCTTGGGGACAAGCAATCTTAGGTAGGGCGGACAGTAATGTCCCCTTTTTTGTGAGCATTAGAGTTCGAAGGATTAGCCTATCATTTGACCCTCATAGGCTAGTATGGTGGATTAGAGAGTCTATTTGGGAGTTTTAGAGTTCTTCAGGTGGCAGTTGTAGGTGTTTATCTCACCAGATACTTCATTTGTTCTAAGGCATTGATATTCAGAGGTTTCTGGTTTTGTTTTGAGGGACTTACTATTTATAGTAAATTTGTCGATGTTAGAGAGGGACCCTTACTATTTTTAGTAAGGCAGTTGGATGCGTAGTGGAAATGATGGTTTACCTCCAGGTTCAGACAGAACAAAGAGATAATGAGTAATCAAGGAGATATTAAAATTATAATGACATTTAATAATATTATTTGTTAATGATTAATATTATAAAGTTATTATTTAACTTTATAAAATGTTATTAAGTGGGACCATTATATTAATAGGAAAAAGTACGCTTCATTAATGATATAATTGTTGGCTAAAACTTTTGCAAGTAACTAAGACTACAACTTGGCAAAATTGGAACTTTAGACAACAGTGTGTGAAATTTCTTTCTCCTCTCAGCAATAGAGGAGGCTCCCTTCTTACCATCGGTGGCTTCAATGGAAACTAAACTGAAAGACAAACAATTCCTATTGCTACGATAATACCGGTGTCCTTAATCATGTTTGTCTAAGGCAATAAGTCATCCCTTCATATGACTTGGATTTTACGTCTTAAGAGCATTGATTTCTGAAGATTCCCGTCAAGCTTATCACCTTATTGCTTGTTGAAACGAGTCTTTCTCCTCTGCCAACAAGCACTTGATTTTATGCAATCTTCAAGTCTTTTCTTCGTTTTTCTTAGTTTTGTGTTTAGTTTTTACTCTTGATTTTGCCCTAGGATTGTAGTATTTTTAATTACGCTCGTTTTGAGCTATCTTAGGCATCAATCGGAGTTGTCTAGCTCAAGTTATTAAGGAATAAAGCAATTTGCAGGTGGGGTTTTCGGGCCTAACTGCATATTCTTATTCTTTAAATCAAAATCCCTCAAAAGTGGGCTTTTTATTGATAATTGCATAAAATAATATCGTCATTTACATGTAAAGTCGGTTTAGAACCCCATTTTAAAATTTCACATCATTCTAATAGGTTTTTAATATAGTTTTTAATGATTTTCTAATGCAGGTGGGCTTTTCCAGTCCTTTTGCATATCTCTTCATTAAAACTATAGTAACATGTAAAATTAAACATCAGAGACTTTTTATATAATAAAGTGGGGTTTTTATTCAACATTGCATGTCATCACATATGCAAGTCACTCTTAAAACTCCACTATCAATATATTCTAAGTCCCAAATACATAAAGGTGGGCTTTCTAAATGCAAATATATATGTTAAGTTAAAAGCATACAACTTAACATGTGTAAGTGGGGTTTTAAGATGCATTTGCATGTGAGAAGCCCATTTTTAATAACTTAAAGGCATAGTCGCAATTTTGAGTCAAAATGCATGTTTTTTTGGCTTAGAAAAGCCCGTCATTATACTTGCATTCAAACAAAAGAGTTTGGGTAGCAAATTTGGATGAAATGCATATGCTTTTAACTTCTAAAAGATCCCTTTTTCCTCCACTAAAAATTGTGTTTTCTCTTAAAGACTCTAAGACGACAATTTTTGATAAGTTTGCATAAGTTTTAAAGCCATAAAAACATATGCAAAATACATATTAAAGTTCGTTTTAATGCCTTTATATGCTGGACAGCGATTTTGTGAGCATTTGCATGCTCTCAAACATATGCATTTGACCAAAAAAAGCCCGTCTAGGGCATTTCTCGGCCAAAAAATGGCTCAAGAGTGAAGATTCTTGCTCCCAATAGCTGCGTTTTGGATCAAGGAAGGATTCTAGGGTAAGAAACTTCATTTCCAGCTTTTACCTCATCCATTTCAAGTTGCATTTGGTGCCCGAGGCACCGTTTTTGGTTGTCATTACATATGCATTTGATTTGGTCAATATAGTTGCTATACTTGTGGAATTTGTTTGTCCATCATTCAACACTTGGCAACCAACAAATCTTGACTCCAAAATGCATTCATTTCAAGAGGATTGAGTCAAGATTTGAAGTCTATATAATTTTCTTCTTGCAATCTTTTCTAAATCCGAAAATCTCTTGGATTTGATTCAGATTTGCTCAAGGATTTGTAGAGACTTCTTCTCTTGTTTTTGGTGAAAGGAGGTCATTTTTCTTGTGCTTATTTTAGGGCTTTATGTATATATTTTTGTTCTTCTTGGTAAATGTGAATCTTTCATTTCTCTTTCAGATTTACATGTTTTGTTTTATGTATTGTCTTCTATCTTCCGTCTCCTTTTCTCTAAGTTGCATATGCAAGTACCTCATCTTACTTGCATACGCAGTCGGGATTTAAAACCCCGTTCTATGATTGGAGTATACAAGAAAATCAAGCTCATTATTACACCATGCAAATGCATTTCAAAAACCACTTTCATGCATTCCATGTTCCCTATATGTACTTATTCCACCGCTGCCATGTGAGTTAAACTTCATGTTGGTAGTTGCTTGCCTGTTCATTTGTAATGGAAATTCAAAACTCCATTATAAGTAGACACCATACCATATATCTTTCACACATTTTCATCTCATTTTCTTGCTGCAAACTTTCTGTCTGCATACGTGTCATGTCCCCTTTCTAGAGTGGACATCAGAGACAGAGGAGTTGGCCTATCATTGGAGTCTCGTAGGCTAGCAGAGATGGATAGGGACTCATTCAGTGCATACAGTGACCGGATTTTGGCTTTACAGACAGTTTGGAGCAGTTCCTAGATTTTAGGGGATATCCCTAAATTTTCGGAAGTCGTGACAGTTTCCAGTCGCGAGGTTATTCATGAACCTTCAGTTGGTGTCAGTTTTAGTGCGACAGGATTGGTTTTCTAACTTCTAGGAGCATCCCTAGATTTTAGGGAAGGGACTGCCAGTTGACCCATCTCGTCCGGTATCAGTCACAGATAGGTGATTTGGTCAGTTTCATATTTATTTGGTTGATTTGGGCTTTCAGAAGCTTAAGGGGAAATGTTTTAATATTTCCTAAGTTGGTAATAAAATAATTTATAATAAGGCTATTTATAAAGCCACTTCGGAGTAATAAGGGGATAACTGATGGATTTGGGCACATATACCTATGTATGTGGGCTTGTTGGAAAGGTCTCGAATTATTATAAACTATTTTTACTATCCGGAGGTTATTTGGCGCCATGAGTTATGACATTTTGATAAAGTAATGTTTTTCCTTGAGTTTGGACGACTTTAATTGGGAAAATGTTATTTTATTATATTTTATTTAAAGTGCAAAGTAAATTCCCTTTAGGGTTCAATTTGCACTTGGAAGGGGATATAACGAGATGGAGACCTAATTTCTTATTATCTATTGAACATTACACATTGTGAATTTGGCAATTGCTCTGGCGGAGCGATTTGGAGGTCTGGGACGCAAACCCCAGGATTGGAATTGTTGGAATTGTTGGGACATAGCCCTCAGCAAGGATTGGGATTGGATTTGTTCATCATGCACATTGATTGCCAGAGGAAAGGGGAGTTTGTCTTCATTGCATACACATCCTTTTGAGAAGAGAAGTTTCAGCAGGGCAGCCAACCTATTTCAGATTGGGCGTTTCCTTTGAGGCAGCCGCCTGGAGGTTATTTGAGGCATTTTCTTCTTGCATTGGATGCCATTGATTGCAGATTTGTATTGGAAGTTCTATGACAGCATTTTCATCAGCATATTGATCCATGCCAAGCATTTTCCTACAGCCGGCGTTAATACTTATTGTAGACCAATTGCATTTGGATCAATTCATAAATAAAAATCAGATTGTTGTAACTGTATGGTGGACAATCACGCTGGTTGAAGTTTAAAAATTGAAAACAAAACAGTTATTTGCATTAAGATTGGTTTGGAATCTTTCAATACGTGCAGTGCGTCCAAAAAAACCCTTTTTTGAGTTTTCGCTCAATTAAAGAGCTGATTTTGCCCAAAATCCATTGTCTTTCGTTGCTCAAAGGCCTTCCACTCATATCCTATATGCATACTCTTCAAGATCTGCAAAGTTCTAGCTTGAAAGACCATGTTATGGCCTTTTAAAGAATGACAACATAATGGAGCCATTCAAAGAAAGAGATGAGCAACGAAACGATGAGCATAGAAAGATTTCAAGACTGAATTTAAGCAAGAGATTTGTTGATGTCATCAAATGCAGAACAATTAAGGGTACAAATTCATATTCCGGTTTGAGATGCTTTCACCAAACCAAAACACGTCATCATAGCAGCATGAAGACCAATAAAAGATGATGTAATAGATGTCATGTCTTATCAGACACTTAGATTTTTTTTCATCATGTATTTATAATTTGTATTTGACAGATTACATGTAATGTAAAAACAAGATGTAATTGCATGTGATAGTATCACGTGCAAAGCTGTTTCATGTAATCATGTCACTGGTGCTTTAAGCCTTGTAGCATTGAATAAGTCAAAGTTAGTTAGTTAGAGAATAAGTCAAGGTGGTTAAGCGTTTCCCCTCTTCTCTCCACCTTTCTCTCTCCTCTTTTCCTATATAAAGGAGTGAGCCCATTGTATGTTTTTATCTTTGGTGTGCAAGAAAGCTATACTTGAATCTCTTGTATTTTGAAAACTTTGAGTTACATTGTGCAAAGTTATTGAATTGAATAGAAGGAACAAGGATTCACAAAATTTGTGCTGTCAATCTGGAAATCAACGAGTGTATTCTTTAAGTTGCATTTGTTGATCGTTTCTCAAATCAATTGATAGTTATCTTGTGTGTATCATTTGAGCACTTTAATTCAAATTTTTTGAAGACTTTGTGCTTCACAAATAAGGATTAATATAGATAGAAGTGGCTGCAATTACTTAGAGCTGGAGACTTTGGGCTTTAGTTGTAAGTGTTTTTATTAAATTTGAGAGTATCCAGTACGAGACTTTGTGCTTTCCTGGCTATTCTATTTTCAGAATCATCTTTTGAAGTAAGTACAGGAAACTTTGTGTTTTTGTATTTGTTTCAATTTATTATTATGTAAATTGTTGTCTTAAGTGTTGTTCTTACGTCAATCCTTAAGCCACTGGTATTATCGTAGCAATAGGAATTGTTTGTATTTCAGTTCAGTTTCTGTTGAAGCCACCTACGGTAAGAAGGGAGCCTCCCCTATTGCTGAGAGGAGAAAAAAATTTCACACGCTGTTGTCTAAAGTTCCAATTTTGCCAAGTTGTAGTATTAGTTACTTGCAAAAAATTTAGCCAACAATAATATAAGGTCAACAAATGCAAATGTTATATTCATTAAAGAGCCTTCTTGAATAAGCCTCATGGTTCGAACCATTTTGTTGAAATATAAAAGCAAATGAAAGGAAATCGAACCTCATTATGTTGATGGATGAATTTCGCTTGTTTTCGGTGAAGTCTCTAGAGAACATCCAAGGGTTTCAGCTTGGGTTGGGGAATTGTGAATTCTACAGGCTATCAACACTTTGAGTTGGTGAAAGACCCAATGAAATTGTGCAATTGGGAGATGGTTTCAATCAGGAGTCATTACTGAGTTTCAAATCTCCGAAAATTGGTGAAGGATTGTTCATATTCTGAAAAAGGTTAGCAATCGACTTTGATAGTAAATGCCTAGCTATTGAGACATGGTTCATAGAGCAGGTTTGAGTGTTTTAAAACAGCAGCCATACCTTGTTTCTTTCCAGCCGCGATTCATTTTGTGCTGCACATGAATCACATAGTGGTGGCGTTTGATATATTGGAGAAATCGTTTGGCAGTTGGGCATACAGTTAATTCGGATTTGGGCGTTGGATGATAGCATCACATTGTGGTTTCGATGGTTGCTGGTTTCTTATTTGCTGCGTAAATTATCAAGTTTAATATCATTTGCTAAGAGTTTACGTTAATGTTATTTGTTGGGTTCTGATTTGCATTCAATAAATTGTAATTGCTAATGTTGGCACATCAATAAGGAGGGATAAGTTACACACCAAATGTTTGATGTAATGTTCATATCTATATTGCTCATAATCAGCATATCAGATTTCATGACAAGTGTTTGACAAAATGTCAATTAGCTGTAGGTGTTGATTTGCACTAGCATAAGTCATTAATCTTCATTCGGGAGGTACAAAAAGGTCTTGCATTGCATCATTGACATATGTTTAATTTCTTAGTATTCATTACCCAGCATTATCGCACCATTTGCAATCATCAAAACCAAACAAACAAACTGAAACAAAGAGCAGCAAGTTCAGACTTTGCGAGTCAAGTGTTTGACAATATTCCTTGAGATTCAAATTGTCACTAGGAATAGCAAGGGATATTACAGTGGTGAAGTTAGAACCTGTTGGGGTTCTTACACCAAACTAGAGATAGCAATGACATTGTCTTAGATTAGATCATAATATATAGTGTTAATTGAGACTTGGAGGAAAGAAGTCTCTTGCAATTGATTTTGCGAGTTAATTGTCCCAATTTCATGATAAACGGAGACATTACACTTGGTGTCAGAAATCCCCTCTTGGCTTCCATATTTGGATTGAAGGATGGAGAAATCTCTTGTCCATGAGAGGTGACTCCATCCAGGAATCATATATGTGCTGATTTGGTGAAGAATATATAGAAGAATTGGTCATCAATGATTGGATTGACAGGATATTTGCAAGCACATCTACCAATATCATCATAAAATTCGTAGTTTCCATAATTTGGAGGACACCTATTTCTGTGTGCAGCTTTGAGGCTATTGTTAACATCATTTGGAGCACCAAAATTTAATTTTGATCATACTACTATACAACATTTGACTACCACACAATTTGGATCTGTCATAATTAGTGTTTCCAGCCAACATTCAGTCAAAGATTGCTGATTTGAAAGGATTTCAAATATTGTTATTGTGTGTAAAGGATTTTCAGACATTATTGGTGTCAACATCACTCCCAGTCACAGTACAAGTGCAAAGAAGTGTTGTACATGTTTAATCAGCAATTACTCAACGTTTGGAAAAGGGTTTCCAAGCATTTATTGCTATCTCCGGCCACCACAGTATTAATTCTGCCATATGGCCACCGTATAGCCGTTGTGAAGCATTTCAAAGGCTGTACCTAAGGTTTTAAGGCTGCTGCAACCCTCAAACCCTCTT
Source organism: Thuja plicata (assembly GCA_018584345.1). NCBI lineage: Eukaryota > Viridiplantae > Streptophyta > Pinopsida > Cupressales > Cupressaceae > Thuja > Thuja plicata. Next base: position 780,490 of record MU225466.1, on the reverse strand, counting down.
CACTGCAAAAACAATGAATAAATGAGTTTTTCATACCATTTCGGGAGCTGGTGCATCATTTGTAAGTGGAATTTGCTGCTATTTATGTGCAGAAATCAATATAATATTAATGGAATACCTATCTAGTATCTATGTTTGCTCAAAGGTTTATTACTACTAATAAATTCATTTGTTGATTCATTAACTGTCATCATTAATTAACAGAAACTTGTACTCAGATCTTCTGTTATACTAATCATATTTTCATCATAATGGTTTCCAAGTCTGTATCATCCACAAAAAGTTCAAATATGCTGTTAGACTTTATATTTTTGGCATTTAGGGTTTTCAAAAATCAATTCAGCATTGTTGGTTGCTGGATCCACTATTCATGGCTGAATATTTTGATTGATAAGGGTTTCCCAAGTTGTTGCAGCTGATTGTATCGCTGATCAGAATTTATTTTATTGAGGTTTGGCCTCTACTTTTGTATTTCTCATCTTTTCAGTTTGCACACATTCAGAAAATTTCAAAATCGTCTATTTCCTATGGTTGTCCAATTGTGAACACTACAAGATGAGAACTTATTTTTATGATTTCATTCATTTAGTTGTTTTAGAATTGGTTTGTCTCCTTATTTCAAAGGATAGAGAAAGGGTTTGTTTTAATAGGAATATTATATTATATTATTTTCCTTTTAATATATCTCTTGAGAACTTCTAAAAAACTATCTTGAGTACATAATTTGGAATGATAGTGCAGAGCAAGCAAGATTACGCTACCAAAATTATCACTAAAATTTTATTGTCTTTTGCAAACAAGGATAGTTGATGTTGAGCCTATGGTGTACAAATTGTCAATCAAGTTAGTGTATTTTGTGAAACTTAATGGACGTTGGATGTTAGTGGAAATTGCACTTATGCTACAAAATCCATTGTTTAGAAAAAGTGATTGTGTAACTATAATTGTACGTTAGTAATTTCATGAAGTAAATTGATGAGAGATTATTTTGAGTCACACTTTGTATTGGAAAAATGTCTCTTTAAATTGTAGCTTTGGATGCAGTTTAACTATTTCACTTCATGAAATTGTGTAATATTCATCTGTTAGCTATTCTTGTTGGTGTAGATTTACCAATCCCTGATTTATCCAATAGTTGGCATTCCTTGGTGTAGTTGTTTGTGCTTGAATTTTTTATCCTAGATAATTTGAAAATCTTGCCGCCTGCCTTGATCATTGACAGTTTGGTGCTTGCTTCCAAAGCAAAAACATAGTCAATGAGGTATATATATTCAATGTCAAAACTCATTGAGAAGTTTTATAAAGTGTCCATACTTGGAAAACCAGTCATTGTTTTAGGATTCAGGTCTCAAAGAGCTTCTCTTTACAATTTGAAGAATGACTCAAACATATGTGGTGTTCCAACTGTGTTGTCTAGCAATAGACAAATTAAACACTAATAGAGAGTAAGATGACCTCCTCCTTGAGTACCAAATATTCAAAAAAATTGTTTGGCATTTACGAATGGCATATGACTTTTCTAGACATTTGGACTTGTGTAAGTTGTGTTTTTTTATTTCTTTGATGGGCTCAACCAAAAAAGGGGCATTCCGCCCTACCATGCTTACAAAAAAAGAAAACATCACAAAGGCACAACTTCACAAACAAATGTCATAGCTCTACAAATCTAACTTCAGAGCTTTACAAATTGACTAGAAATATTATACAAATTGAGTTGCAGTAGCAAAAAGGTGGCTGCTAGTGCACATACTACTGCAATTCCATTTTTTTCTTCATAGTAGACTATATTAGGCTCTGAGATAGATGAAATAACCATCTGCTATAAAAATCAGGCTCAGAGATAGATGAAAGAACCATCAGCAATCCCATTCATTTCTTGATGGTAGACCATATTAGGCTGAAAGATAGATGAAAGCACCATCTGCTATAAAATGAATAAGGAAGAACCAAATTTGATTGACCCTAGGACTCCCTCCAGGCACAATATGTGCTCAAACTAGCCCTCAAATCCTTATGACCAGAGCTTTCATTTAACAGTCAAGTACATCTTTCTGCTCTGCTGCTTTCATGTGTTCAAGTGTTGGCTTTTTAATTCTCCAACACATAAGTTTAGAGCTGATCTTGACTTTCCTGAAATTGCCCAAGTGCTTTCTGAAAACGAACCAAACAAAGTGCACCCATGTAAAAACACAATTCCAGTCCTGACCACACTATATGTCTTAATTTTTCAAGTTGACAATCTAGCTGAAGTGGTTAATGGCATTCCCCAAGTATGCCATAGACAGCGGGCCATTTGCCCTATTTTTATGCTTGTTCCACGTGGTCAAGAGGCTCTCCCACAGTCCCCCAAGTAGGATTCACCTGTTGCCAGCCAAAATACCACCCAAAAAAATAATGAAGGGGCAAATATGCTTTCTTTTGATCATTATCAATGAAACATTATGAAAGCATCCTAAAGGTAGCTCAAAAACTGGACTCAAAAATTATTTCATGAAAAATTCTTAGGAACATTAATGATAATGTATCTGACTCCAAATCGTGTGCATTCACCAGCTGCTACTTGGCTAAGAGAAGTTAGTTAAATGCCCATCTATCTCACACACAAACAAGTAGCTCAAAAAGTTGCATGAAGGTGACTGAACGGATCTTAACAAATGAAAATAAAGAACACCAGAAGGAAAAGTGATGAACCAAAATGTAAAACTAATTTCCAAACATCAGATTATCAACCCACTGTCTACATGAATGAATCCTCAGAGAAGAAAGAGAATGGTACTCAAGATATTTTCAAATCATCTCTTAAATCAGTAGCAGCCCATTGGAGAGCCATTGGGAAAGAGACGACAAATGCGGAAAAATTGAACCTTGAAAATGCCCCAAATGTTCCCACTTGTGGTGGTGGGACTGCATGCAAGGGAGACTTTGCTCAAAAAAGCTCTACTTGTATACCCACTCAAAAAACTTCAAATGGGGAAACATTTCTACAGGTATACATATTCTGATATGTTTATCTATCATTCATATATTTCACTATTTGCTATCTGAACTTGTAGGTATTTACTTGATTGGAAAAACATTCAATGCATTGGGGTTTTTTTCTTTCAGTAATTATTTCCTGGTTGTACAATATACAAATGTCTCGGATTTGTAATCCGCTAACAGTTTTTTAATATATACCATTTTCTTATGTTATAAAAAGTGGAATGAAGAATCTTGAAGAAAAAAAGCATGTGTGAATGGACATAAATGCCAATGTTTTGAGGAGAAAGGGGGTGAAATCAACTAACCATCTGGAAAGAGATTGTTGGAGCCGAGTAAATCTTTGCAAGCCAATAAATCATGGGAAAGACTTGTCTTATCTTAGCACTTTCTGCTTTTTAAGGTAATATACAAATAAAATAAATAGCAGAAAAGAATCGCCCCTCTATTTATAGTTTGCACTTTGACCACAACATCTCTTAACAAGGAAACCTAAAGATGCAATTGAACAAGAAAATAATTTCTACTTATCCTTATTTTCACCCTGATGACAAATGAGAGTGTACGATTTCATGCACTGCAAAACTTTTGAAACATCACCATTCACATATCAAGGCATTTTACTTGTAAACTCTTGATCAATTCACCTACCTCAACTTCCATGCCATAGGCAGTTTGAACACCAACTGGTGGGCCATCTAGCTCATATTGCAAAAACCTTCCAGAAGCAGCTCCCGATGCAACAGCTACAATCCTGTTTATAAATAATACAATGGAAAGATAGTAGCATCTACAAAAATTGAATTTAGAATGTAACAAATAAAAACATATAAGGCCTAAAACTCACCTGCAAGGAATCATTATTCCATTTTCACAAGAGATGAGACTATTGCTTTCACTTGTTTCTGTAATCTTCTCTACTTTGGAGTTAAGATACCGTACTCCAGCTTCAGCACACCTGAACTCAAAACAATCACATCTAATCAATTTCAAGAGTTGTTCACAAGAGCATAACAATGTTAAGTATTTAAGGCTTTCATAGGCATTTAATTTAGAATCTTGATTTTGTGGAATTTTACGAGTGCATGTTTTTAAGTCATCTTGAAATGAGCTCCTGGCCTACATGAGCAATCATTTTTACTAACAGAATTTTTATTTACCTGTGTCTATTGATAATAATCACAACACTAGGGGACCCACTTAGCACACAAGCACTTCTAACCATTTGTTAGTTTAGGAGGCAGAGGCGGCAGTGAATGTAATTAATTACCACAGCTTTATTTATTCAAGCCTTTTTCCCCATTGGCGAACCTTTTAGAGGACATATCATCTTGTAAGCACATAATTGCTAGGAAGAAACTTATTTCCAACAAACCTTTAGGACACTTGTAGTAAAATGTCTGTAATGTACCCAAATTTGGAGCTAAGAACGTTGAGCCAATTGGAGGTAAGAAATGTGCAACATTGAAGTCATTTGTGAAGGAACAAGAAAACTTTCTCTTTCTAGAAAGTTATTCAAGGAAAGAAAGTCGCTTTATTTACAAAAGTGAAAATATTACATATAATTAAAAAGTAAAATATTATAAAATGTCACTTGATAAGAAATAAAGAAGGAAAATTAAATTAAATTAATTAAATATATTTCCCTCATATGGAGAGACCAACTTGAGGAAGGAATAAATTAATAAGAAAGGGAAAAGTTGGAGAAAATCATCAAAAGATATCTAAACTAAAACATTGTACAAACCATCTAACCATGTCCACCAAACCGCATACCCTGAAATCCTAATGCGGAGCAATGCAAAGCATTCTTTGAGCCTATCCAATCCCTCCTGATAACTATCCATGTTGTTAGCCAAACAGTGCATCATATTTCTGTCAAATAATCAGTAGGGACTTGTAAACATGATAGTAAAATATTCATAGAATAACTAGAGCTGCAAGCCACCATCATCTTATGTGGAGGAATGCAGAGCATTCTCCCATAAGGTCTTCAAATACTCTTTCCTGCATATTCGTGTCTGCCATACTTCTATCTTCCAGATATACCACGAACTATCTTAGTACAATCATTAAAACCTCTAAACACTCAATGCCAAGCATTTAATCATCATATTAATCAATCTGTTAGAATATTTAATCTCTCGTTGGTTGTATTTAATTATTTATTTGAGGATAAACCAAGGTATCCTACATTTATCTAATTAGGAGATTCTATGGAATCCCTACATGCATTTTTTCATCCAGTCCAAGTGGTAGGACATGTCATATTTTGTAATTCCTTTAATAAGGAAATTAGATATTTCTCCTTAAGAGGATCTTGACACTTTGCACCTAGGATACCGGGTTCGGCCCTGGACCCTCCCAGACTCGGATAAATTTGAACCAGTTCGGGGTTTGGGTCCGGTCCGCCTGTGGGTCTGGGCAGTTCCGGGCAGGGTCTGAATTTTGAGGACCAAATTCGAACCCGGGTTGCAGACGGTCGAACCTGGGCGAACTTCACACAAAAAAGCGAATTTGAAGCGAATTTTTGACGAATTTCGCACGCAGTTTCAGAAAACACGTTTTTTTATGACGAGATTTATAAAAATTTGGCGTCCACAACCTTAAAAAGGTGAGTTTAAAGGCTTTTTTTTACTTCTAATTCTCATTTGTCGGTGGAAACTGCAGCAATAAAAGGGGAAAAATTAACCTTCGAGTCTTATTAGGCTCCATATAGAAGATGATGATGATGAAGAAGAATATCAATAAATTTATTAAATTATTAATCCATTAGTTGAACTTCAAACAATGATAC
>MU225466.1:740325-757461 GCA_018584345.1 Thuja plicata | reverse complement strand
ATCATGAGATGATATCTTTGTAAACTTTTGAGTACTTGGTGGACATCATGTGACTTGATGTTGGTAGGCCATTACTCTGAGCACTTGGTGAATATCATGCGACTTGATATTCTGTAGGCCAATGCTCTCGATATCATGAGATGATATCTTTGTAAACTTTTGAGTACTTGGTGGACATCATGTGACTTGATGTTGGTAGGCCATTACTCTGAGTATTTGGAGAATATCATGCGACTTGATATCTATGACAAATACTCTCAATATCATGAGATGATTTTTATAAATCTATGAGTTATGGTGAATATCATGAGACTTTATATTCTTGTTCAGACCATATCTCTGATATCATATTGAGGTGATATCTAAAATACTTTTGAGTTATGGTGAATCTCACGAGACTTGATATTCTTGGTCAGACCATATCCCTGATATCATATTGAGGTGATATCTAAAATATTTTTTGAGTTATGGTGAATATCGTGAGACTTGATATTCTCGTTCATACCATATCTCTTGATATCATGATGAGGTGATATCTTCTCTCTTAAAAGTGATGGATCTTTTGTGAATTGTATTTTGATGAATTTAATCTTCCCTAACTAGGAGGGAATGTTGATGTTTTGTGTAGCTATGGTAAGGGTCATAAGTGTTGACACGGGAGACCACTACACATTTTGTTTGATCATCCTCCCTAGCTAAGAGGGAGTATTAATGTTTGTAGCTTCAGTCGTATGATCATTAAAATACATATAATATATGTTGATTAATACTAATATAATATATATGTTATATTATTAATCATATGAAATTTAATATTTAATATTAAATTATTATATTATTCTTAATTAATAATTGATTGATGAAACATTATAAGATTGATTAAATTATAATTAATGAGAAGAGGCATGTCCTTTCTTATAAATAATAATGAATAGACATGTCCCATGAAGGGACATGTCTCTCCTATCCTCATTCCCAATATAAATGAAAGAGAGATTGTTGCATTTGGAAAATACATACAACATAGAGTGTTATTACATTTTCAGCTATCCTAAAAACTTAACAATCTCTAACCCTCGTTAATCTCATTTTAAAGTTTTCAAAGATTCTCTAAAATTGAAATATTTTATGATACACATTATGAGTTTCTTTTCAAAGGTATACTGATTTGTATCAAGGGTAGATCCCATCAATGGAAAATCTACTTGTAGTTTTTCTATTCTTTGATTCAAATGATATATCACAGACCCTTCCAAAGGCACAATTCAATTCTCTTAGCTCTATCCAATATGAAGTACCAATTGTACCCATGGTTAAAGGAGACTTTTTGAAGACTTGGATTTAGCTCCAATTGAAGACAATCAAATTCTATTGTAAAGATGTAGTTCAAATTCATTGTAAAATTTGGGTTTAATTCCCATCATCTTATGTGGAGGAATGCAGAGCATTCTCCCATAAGGTCTTCAAATACTCTTTCATGCATATTCGTGCTTGTCATACTTCTAACTTCCAGATATACCACGAACTATCTCATTGGAACTTTTCATACCAGCTGCATATTCAGTTACATGCAGTCACACCCAAAACTTCCATTACTGACTTTTCCAAAATAGGAATTGTTCATACCAGCTGCATATTTAGTTACATGTAATGAAACATGCAGTCGCACCCAAAACTTCCACTACTGTCCTTTCCAAAATAGGAACTTTTTACACCAACTACATATTTCATTACATGTAGTTGAATGCGCAGTCACATCAAAACCTCCTACAATACCCTTTTTGAAGAAAGCAATTCCAAGTGTAGTCGGAACTTTTTGACCCGACTGCACAATGAACTACACGTATACTACCCGTGCAGTCAAATATGCAATTGCACCCAAAACCTACTACTCCACTTAAGAAGTCTTTTACTTTTCTCATGTGTTAGGAACGTTTTTCCTCAACTGCATAAGTTGTCGCATGTTTGAACTACACTTGCACCTTCATCTGCAGTGCACTCTAAAACCTTCAAATTGCAACCATGGCCCACAAAAGCAACTTTTTCACTTCAGCTTGCTTGAAGCCCAGTTTGCACAGCGATCTACCAAGTTTCAAAACCAAATGCTACGCGTGCTCATTCAAAGTCAGAAGAAGCAACCATCAGGCACAAAGGAAAGATGAAATTCAAGTTTCATCAATTTTGGAATGCTTTCAAGATTGATTCCAAGTAGGTGATGGCGGATCAATAAGAGGGATCATGAACTTCTTTCCAGTCATGGGTGAAAATGAAGATCATTGATGCCACCAAATGCAGAGGTCAAAGTGTTATTTTTTGCAAATGTTTCTACCCATGTACAGATTTGAAGATTTCCAACATTTGGCAATCTGGTGGCAGAAAAATCTCTTTGATAAGAGATTCATGTAATAGGGATTGTGTCTTGTCAGACACTTAGTTTATTTTTCATCATGCATTCTATAATATAGTTTTGACAAGTTGCATGTAAATCAAAAAACTGTATTTGCATATGTAATCAAAACGTGCAAAGCAAAAATTTGCAATTACATAACTCATTACATGTAATCACATTACATAGGACTGTAATGTTGAATAAGTCAATTGTAGGTAGTTAGTTGTTGAATAAGTCTCGATTAGTTGGGTTTCTCCCACTTTTCGCTCTCAGCTCCTCACCTATAAATAAAGGAGGGTGCTCATTGTAATTTTTAATCTTTATGCATAGCAAGAAAACTCTGGTGAGATTCTGCAAGTACAAACTTTGCTTTCATCTGTGCAAGCTAACTTTGAGTGAATAAAAAGCAGGTGTTTTTCAATCTTTGAGTTGAGGGAGCTTGTGGATTTATTATTTGTGTTGTTATAAGGAGGATCTTGAACTTGATTTTGTATAAATTTTGCGCTATAATTGTCAATTCGAGTTAGTTACAGTGAATACATAGTCTTTGAGCTATGATTCATAGTTACATAAGAAATAGAGAAGAAGGTTCATGTGCTTTAAGTCTTTGTGCTTATTCTATTGCAATCTTATAGTTTGAAATTATCTGAGATAGTGTATAAGTCTATGAGCTTATATATATATTTTGTAGTCTATTATCAACTAGTACACTTAGCAATTAATCTTTCGGTTAATTCTAAGTTTATTGGTATTATTGTTTTAACTAGTATTTGAGTTTAAGGTTAGATTGTAGTTGAGTTATTAGCAATAAGAAGGGTGCCTACCCTAAGTTGAGAGGAGAGATTAATTCTCACGTACTGTGCCTAAATAGTTCATTTTGGAAGTAGTGTGCTTACGGCTACTTACAAAATATTTAGCCAACATAGTTCATATAGGAGACTGTGCTAATTCTAGAGAACCTGTCATATGTCTTGACCATTGCACTCAGTGGGCCTTCAAAGTCCTTAATATAGAAAATGGGCATTTGAATGACCCATTGCACCTAAGCCCTTCGCAAACTTTCTTTTACCGGATCGCTCTCCCGCATCTCCTACCACCACTTCCGGCAGTCCAATCCAATCAAACCTTTGAAGGTTATGGTTTGAGGGGTGAGATGATCCCTAGAAGAAGTTGCAGAAGTCATCTACCCTTGCACTTTTGATCGGATTTTCTTCCTTCCTGTGTCTGTGCCACCTGCAACCCGCACACCTAAGGGCAAGACCTGTGCATTCTTATTCAGATTCATACCACTGCTACTGGAATAATCTGCTAGCTTTGTCCTCCAAGTGCGTTTCCCTGCCAAATCCATTATGGTTTTCTTGTTGTCTTTCGTGTTTATAACTTCCTGTCTTCAAAAAACTTCATTGTCGGTATCCCAATGAAATCAGTTATAACCGTACGGAATGTATACTCTAACCTTCCAGTGTTGTACGGAATGCACAAAAATACTTCACTACTTGTTGTTCGAAAATGTACGGCTTGTCCTCCCCACTGGGACCTTTTCTCCTAGTCCTCTCCGTTCGTAGGTATAATAATGGTCCTTGCATACGGAGGCATTTAATTAAACCAGCCGTACAGCATACGGAATGCCATGCCTTTCTCCCCTAGTCGTATGTACGGTGCCAGCGTATTTTCTCAGCCGTACGGCCCTTTGAAATATATAAAAAAAACAACTGCAATTATTTTATGATGCTCGCCCGTAGGACACTCTTGGTTGGCCGTACCCTACGATAAATATAAAATTCAAGGAACCCACCGTATGATCTTGTACGATATCCATGCTTGTTAGGTCGGCGCTCTGATCTCCCTCCTACTCAGTGTTCCTTCCTCCTATGCATGTTTTAATTGTTTTTTATGTTTGCTGGGCTTTGTTTTATGTCTGTCCTCCAAAAAGACAGTCGTACGCTACTGTAAGGCATCATGTCGTATGGCCATGTACATTTTTTAAAAAAAAATCCCAAAAAAATTTCGCCTGTACAATCGTACGGATCCGTACGACAGCAGTCTGTACGGTACTGTATGATCAAAAAATGATTTTTTTTATTTTTTATTTAGTTTTAATTATCTATATTTCATCCCCTTGGCAGGCTGGGTTAGCCGACGTCTCACCGTTCATGGTAGATTTTCATTTTTGACCCATTGATTGCGTCGAAAATCTCCTGGCCGTCGAGTGTTGACAACTTGATTGCTCCATTAGCACCAACTTCACGCACTCTATAGGGACCCAACCACTTCACTTTGAATTTCCCAGGTCTGATTTCAATCTTACAGTTATAATTCAACACCAATTGACCCGGAGAAAATTTGGTCCGACGGGAAATGCTTGTCGTGCCAGTGCTTCCTTCGTTGTTGGGCGACATCCATTGCCCACTGCGCCATCATCCATCGCTCGTCGAGTTTATTGAGGGCGTACAACCGTTCCCAGAGGCTTTCCATATCTCCGAGCTTGTTGTCAATTGCTATTCGGAGGCTTGGCACCATGAACTCCATCGGGACCACCGCCTCTTGCCCATACATTAGTTGAAATGGCATCTGTCTCGTGGTCATTTTATAAGTGGTTCAGTAGGCCCACCAGACAGAGGGTAATTTCTCCTCCCAGTCTTCCTTCTCCACTCTGCAGGATTTGTAGATCACGGATACCAAGATCTTATTCGTTGCTTCCACCTGTCCATTTTCTCTCAGGTAGTACGGTCTAGATAGGGAATCAAAGATCTTGAACTCAGTTGTGAGGAGTTTTACAACATGATTAACAAAGTGACCTCCCCTGTCACTTGTCAGCTGGATCGGGATGCCATATCTCGTGATGGTATGTTCGTAGATAAACCTTGCAGTGCTCATCGCCGAGTTATCCGGTAGTGCCCATGTGTCCACCCATTTTGTCAAGTACTCCGTGGCCACCACTATGTGTTGGCACCTTCGAGGCCTACTAGCATTTAGGGGTCCCATAAAGTCAAGTCCCCACCTCTCAAAAAGCTCTTGTTCACAGGAGGGGTTCAGAGGCATGAAATCCCTCTTGAGTGGTTTCCCAGCCCGCTGGCAAGTGTCACAGCCCGCAACCCACTCTCTGGCAAGTGTCACAGCCCGCAACCCACTCTCTGGCGTTATTATACAACGTTGGCCACCACAACCCTGCCAGGAGTATTTTTCGTGTTGTTGTGTCTGGACCCATGTGTCCATCTGCAGGTGCTTCATATGCCTCCCTTAAGACACTTGGAACCTCTTCCTCCTGGACTAGATTCCAATCATCCCCTACTAGGATGATTTTGGGTTCCGTTTCACTGCCAAGATTCACTGGTTTGACTGTGGGCTCTTTGTACTACATGGGGTGCATATCATCGAACTGGTGTGTTGGGGCTTCATTTACTTTAGCATTTCCTTCCTTGTATTCCCCGTACTTCGGAGGGAATTTTTCTGGCTCTTCCTTGACGCTCAGCATATTGCATGACGGCGTGAACATCTCATAGTCCTCCATTTGCCAATGGAAAAGACCGTTCATCGAATCTGCGTCATCCACCGAGCATTCCTCCAACTCTAGCACTCCTTCGTCATTGGGTTCCATTCGACTCCTCCCTTCATCCCTGCAGTCATGTTCCCCTTCGGATTTGAACTCTGAAGAAGAAGCCATTTCCTCACCCACCAACTGGGTACGAAGATCAATGGTGAACTTCCTTCCCCCGCTTTCCATTCAAAGGGTGTTCTTTTTCCAATTATGGTTGACCTTTGCCATTACTAGCCACCCTATACCCAGTATGGCATCATAGCCCTTATGCTTGAGTGGTATTACCACAAAGTCCAACACGAACGGCTGTGTGCCAATAGTGACCTGTTGTGCCGTCAACGTCCCGAGGGGTTTGATCCCATGTTGATCTGCACGCAATAGGTTGAAGCTTGGGGGCCACAAGGTCGGCTTTCCCAATTTTCTCCATGTCGCCTTCGGTAGGACATTAACTCCTAACCCACCGTCTACTATGGTATCTGTTAAGATGGTTCCAAGAAAGCCCATCTCAACTACTGCAGGGTGTTTGCCACTGTTCACGGCCAACAACATTGGATCTATTGCAAACCCTCCAGGGACATCCGTATGTGTGTTGTTTGTCTGTGTGGCCATCGTACCTAGCAACGCTATCCCCAACTGAGGCATGGTGTGAAGGTCCTGGATTTTCACCAATACCTCCATATGCAACATTTGTCGTAGAATGTTTTGTTCTGCCTCCCTCCAGCCCGAGGTGCCAGCCGTCTCCTGTGTCCTTTTGTGCCTTCATGGCCCTTTCGATCTCTACTTTGGCTTCCCGTGTCCTCTGTTTTTCAGTACAAGGGTCCAGATAATTGTCTTGCTTTGCTTGCCCTCAAGTGACGGCCAGTACGTGTTTCGTACTCTTGCTTCCTTCGATGTCTATCCAATTAATGTCGAATTTTGGGCAATTGGCATCTACGTGGTCGTCGGGGCCACACCAATGACATAGCTTCTGGGGGGTGTCTCCTTTGTCAAAGTCTCTCGCGAAATGACCCCATTGGTTGCATGCCCTACACTGGATCATTGAGCGTCCTTTGGCGTCATTTTGTATTCTGCTTCTCGTCTTGTTATTGTTTCCCCTTCCGCCTCATCGGCTGCCTCAGTACCCGCCCAAAGATGCATTATTGGTGGTTTTCGTTGCCCCTGATGTGGATAGCTACTCTTGGGTGAAAAGCAGTTGTTGGTTTCGTACCTTCATGTTGTATGGGTATTTCTTGGTGGAATGACCCATAATCTAGCAAATGTCGGAGAATGCCTTCTTCGGACAGGAACCCTTCGTGTGGCCATTTTCCTTGCATTCCGTACACCACAACTTGTCTTCGCCTCTGCTTGTGCTTCCTTTCATTGTCTTGAATTCTTTCAACATCCTTTCCATGTCCTTCTGTAGAGCGTGGACTTTTTTGTGTGACTCCTCATCGTTGTTGCTTTCTTCTGAAGAGTTATCTTCATTAGAGGATGACTTACTTTTCTTCTTTTTGGAAGTCTTTTGTTCGCTCTCCAAGTCCATTGCTCGATTATATGCATCTTTTTATGAAGGAGGCACAATCTTCATCTTCTTCTTCAGGGTGGATTTTAGGCCTTCGACGAACCATCTCTTCTTTAGGCCATCTGCCGGTTTACTATCCATCTTTTCGACTAGCTCCTTGAGTCTTCGGCCGTAAGCATGCGGTCTCCTTTTTCCCTTGTTTTGTCCCGTAGATTTCTGCGACAATCTCATTGTCATCTCTTAATACCCGAAACTCTGTTTGGAATGCTTTTTGTAGTTCATCCCATGTAACTACTTTTGTTTTATCAATATCAGAGTACCAATCGATGGCTACCCCTCTCAAAGTGGCAGGGAATTGTTTTACCCACTCTGCCTGGTCTACTACTTTGTTTGCAGACCAGATGGTCTCACACATGCAACAGTGTCTCAGGGGATCTTACTTTCCGTCACCCGTGAACTTGGGTATTTTTTGTTTATTTGTCACTATTGGTACAGTTGTCGGTGATGGAGGTTGAGTCTGTCCACCTGCGTTGGTTGTACCAGAACTCCCTCCTGTGTTGGGTGCGTTGGGTGCGTTGGTACTTGACTGGATATTCTCCCTTCATACGTTTGTGTACTGGAATGAACCCATGTTTTAGGTGTGGGGGGTCCTAACAGAATGTTTTGACTACCGTGCGCTTGTGTTTCCTAAACACCTACAGCCGCACCGGTATCCTCTTCACTTCTGTTGTAGATCTCTTCACCCTCCGTATGGGTTTCTCCTCGCTCGTTTGGTTCTCTCTAGCATCCGTGTGCGGTGTGAGCGACAGACCCTTTAATCGATGTCGGGTCTCCTCCAGAAGGTCTATCCGCTGTCGAGTCTCTTCGATCAACTCCTCTGAACTTCTTTCCCTATGGTGTTCTGGCGACACGTAGAGTTCTCCTTCGGCTTCTGCACCTTCCGTGACACCTCTGTGGTCCCTCTCCGGCGACCCTTCAGGTGGTTGTCCTTCGGAAAGTTGCCTTAGCCTTCGTCGGCGTTCTACTTGTTGTTCAAGGATTAAAGCTCTCTGCACAGTCTCCCATTCATCCGGTTGTGCTTTCTTATTTCTATCTTTATATAATAGATTGGGCATCAAATCAAAACATCATATATTGAAAATAAAACACTTTGTATTAATTCATGCTTCGTGTACACATGTTTGTCAGTAGTCTGACATTATTACAAAAGTGTCTTCTTTGTTCTTTGTTTTCCCTTCAGGAGAGTCAAGGTTCAGTGATTGTTTCCCCCATAGTTCAAAATATCGGTATCGGCAACTTATCGCCGAGGGCAAAAAAAAAATATCGGAAAATATCGGAGATAAGTTGAAAACTTATTGGGAAAATATTGGGAACTTTAAAACTTGCTTAAATTTAATTAGAAATGCATTTTTTTTGCAAAATTCAATAAGGACATGGATCTAATGAGTCAGTAAATGAGTAAAGCAAACCAAACAAGCTGATCTAGATATATATAAATGCAAATAGGGTACAAAATTGCATCCTCATGTGGAATGCTGATGGCCGGTAACTATAGTCTGATAGTCTAAAGACTCTAAACTCTAAAGAAAACTTAAAATAGCTTCAAATCCGCTTCAAATCTCTTCAAATCCGCTTCAAACCCGCAACAAATCACTCTACAATGCTACAAATCACTTTTTTTCTCCTCCAAACCCTTTCTCTGCTATCCAAACTCTTTTTTGCAAGTAAAAAATGATGTTTTTACCTTTTGCTGGGCGTCACTGCCTAAATCCGCAGAACGGCCGATAAGTTTTTGGCTTATCGCAATAAGTTGGCAACTTATCGCCGATAAGTTGGCAACTTATCTGCGATAAGTTACCAACTTATCTGCGATATTTTTCTGCGCGAAAATAACGCAATTTATCGCGGCTGAAAACTTATCGCGATAAGTAGACTTATCGCCGATAAGTCTGCGCTATGTTGATCTATGGTTTCCCCTTCGCTGGGTCCCATCACGCTCCTCTTCCTCACAGCAATTTTTCTCTTGGTAATGACAAAGAATTCATTGTCGTCGTTGTTCCCTCTCGATTTCTTCCCGTCGGTTCCTTTGTGCTAGGGATTTCTGTGCCAATAGACGAGGGAAGTGATCCAATAACCGATTGACCACCCGACTCACTTCAAGAGCGTCGCACACTGCAACCTCTGGGACTTCTGCCTCTACAACCTCTCTCCTTACGTACGTCTCAACTGCCGCCCGTAATAGGATCACAAAATCTGAGGTCAAAGCATTTTCGCCGTCATAGAGTTCACGCAATCCGTCATCATCCCTGCTGGTGCCATTGTCGAGGGGTTGGCCCATTCTCACGCTATTTAGTCACTTCTCAAATTCGATTAGCAACGGCGCCAAATGTTTACCCCAATGGGTAACTTAGTTAAGTACAAAAGTAAATGCACAAAACATTATAAGATAAAGCTAGAGAACAGTTTTCTATTCATTCATCCGTAAACACAATGATTACAATAGTATACTTTCTGTTCATACCATGATGTTTACGCGAAAGTAGTACAAGAATATAAAGGACCGAAGGGGTGCGACCCAACCGTCGCAACTGTGACCCAATTACCTAACCTTCGGTCACTAACTAATTACCAACGATATACATGACATTACATTATTCCCGAAATCAATACTGAAGCACCCACTTTGAAATCAAGTAGTGACTCTTATCAATCCTCGCCTCTGCAAAGTAGAGAAAAGCACAGGAAACAACAAGAGTGCTCTCAAGAAGCCAAATAGATGCAAACAACCGTCCCGACAATGTCTTAAAAACATGATCTCCATGCCCAGCAAAGGTTACCGATATCACCGAAAGGTAAAATGAAACGGTCCATCCTAAATTTTCCAGAAAAAAAAATGCATCACTGTGGTTCCAACCCCAATACACAGAATGACCACTCCAAGAGCAAGTGCAACCTTCATCCGAATCCGTCTACCTTAGTATCCACAATATATACGATGAAACAAATGATACTCAGATCATACACACTGAACTCTACGGCAATACAGTAAATTATGATATACTCGAACTCTTCAACGGGATTCTCCAATACAAATAATACTTGTCGATAATCACAAAAACTCCACAAATACAATACCAAAAATCTCTATCAAATGATCAACTCAGAAAATAGGACAACCACGAAAATATTTGAACTCAAAAATACATCACATGCTGAACTTAACACAGCAAAATCATCAAGACGCTATACCTCCACCACGAATACACAGAGCACTGATCTTGTCACATCCTCAATACGCAGCATCAATAATACCTTTCAAAATACTCGCCAATAATCATAAACGAGTAAAAGGCTGAAGAACGTAACTAATAGTTGTTTCATTTTGAACGTATGACTTCAAATCCATAGCGCGGGACTCTTCGCCTTCAATACGGAGGACTCTGGAGTTACTTAACTTCATCCATGCAGAAGTCTCTTAGTATACACACGAAATTTTCAACAACTTTAATGCATTCATCCGCTTCAAATGGGCAATGCCGACAATAAAGGATGAATTACAATCTCTGCGCTCTCTCTATTATCTCTCGTTTGAAGTGACGACGGCTCGGGATTTCCCCTTCATCAAATAACAATCCATGCTAGCTCCAGATTAAAATTATATCTTATCTCCCAAATGCACCATTGACTCTTCTCTCCGTGCATGAGTTGCTAGCTTAAACCTTGCTCTGATACCATGTTAATGTTTCTACTAGGAATCAGAATAAGTAGAAAAACATGACAGAATAATGAACAATAAGGCACAATTTATCCTGAGAAAACCCTCCACCTGAGGGTGAAAAACCTAGCCACACCAAGAAAAGTCTCTTTATTGAATAATAATCTGAGTACAATGCTTATAAAAAAATTAACTCCATATAGAGTGCTCTGCTCAGCACCTTCAATGTCAAGAGAACAATATCTTCGATCAACAGTTGAATGCCAAAAGAATATAGAATAAACGGCAGACGTCAGATATATTATATACACATCGTAACATCCAAGAACTTGATTGATTCCATGCAGAAGGCTCTACATCTTCCCACACGATAGATTCTTCCTATTCACAACCGAGAGACTCTTCACATCTCCACGTGGGGTCTTTACATATACCAAGCAAATGGTGTCTTCATATTAATAAAAAATCATACTCAAATGCTGCACTTAAGCTCAAGAACATAGAGGGTAAATACAGCAAGAAAGTAGAAGTTGATCATCACAAGTGAGAATGATCTCTCACGCAGCTACAAAACACTAACAATTAATGTTTAATGGGCTCAAATGATAATAAATTATTAAAAGGGATTATAATATTAAGCTATAACTTAACTTATTCTTGAGGGTCAATTCATCATCGAAAGGGGGCCATTTATTCAATTAATATTAAGAAAGCCAATTTAATGAAATATTAAATGATTTTCTAAGTTTCAATGAAATAACATTTTAAAATGTTATTAAAATGCTTTTTAGAGGAAATCGAACTTCATGAGAGAATATAAGACTTTGCAAGAGAAATCTAACTCATTGTGTGATTGGCATTTCAACTTAATTTTGGAGAGCATTGAGATTTGGAGACACCAATCTTTTCTGCAGGTTTTCAGAGATTTTTGGCAATGGAGGGCATAGCTTCTTCTCTGCAACAGCAATCTGAAGATGTGAAATCATCATCTGAAGTTGCTTCACAGTTGGCTTCATTCAGGAGTCAAGCATGGGCAAATTGGAAGAGGATTAGTCAAGGGTTTTCAGGCAGATTTTTTACTAGAGCTGAGCAGATTACTCATAATATAGTGTCTTTCATTGCTGAGCACTTTCATATCAGATAGTACAGATTATTCATTTCCAGCAGTACCATTGTTTGCCTAGGCGTAATCATTCTAGGCAAATCGCCTAGCTTTTGGGCTTATTTCTCCTTCAATGGTGACGTCTAATTCAAGGTATCTCACAGGGCGTGGTTTGAGGAAGAAGTATCATTACTGGCCGCAAGGAGAGCTCATGATCGAGCTGATACAGTTGGCTGCAACTTCTGAAATCACAAAGCAGTGTTAATTTCTTAATCCCCTAGTATGCATGTCATTGTATTCGATATTGAAGGTAGAACTAATAAAGTTTTCAGTCATATTAACTTGATGTTGTAGATGAATGCTTCAATCATATGGATGCATGATAAATATTCGATGTAATTCCTCATTGCTGTAGATGCACATTAGATTGCATGCCAAGTGTTTGTGAAAATGTACATTGGTTGTAGGTGCACATTTTACATGTAGAAATCATATGTATGCATTCAAAAAGACAAAAAGGATTCTATTTGCATTTTAGTTCTTTGCCTAGAAATCATAGTAATCATTTGCAAGCATTTAAACTTAATTTGAAACCATTCCAAGCAAGCAAAAACAATCTGAAAACAAACCACGCCAAGATAGAGGTTTCATGACAATTGTTTGACAATATTCCTTGAGCTCCAAGTCAGCAATTAAGGGATCAAATTTAGCAAGGGATCTTACAGTGGTATCAAAGCCTACTTGCAAAGTGTTTGACAATTTGAAAACATCCAAAATTGAAACAATTCAGTGGTTTGGCAGAGTTAGAACCATTGGGGTCCTTACAATGGTATTAGAGCAGTTTCCTACAATCCTGTTGGGGGTGGAAATCATTGAGCTGAAACGTTTGATTTTGAGCGATCAGCGTTCTTGCAGTTGTTTCAGTCATGCAAAAATCTAGGAAATCAATTAAAAAGGGGAACCAGTTGAATAGCATGACTATTTCCAAGAAGCAATCAAATACCATGATGAAAGAATTGGAGAAGCTTAGACAAAGTCAATAAAGGATGGGTGAATTACTTCGCACCCGGCAACCGTAGACAGATTAGCACTGTATATGGCTTCCATTTTTAAGGGGTCTACATTGTTGTCCTCAATTTTGCATTCCCCAAAATTGGGGCAACCCTACGCAATTCTCAATGGTTGCTAGGAGTTTTTCTCTAAGAGTGTCGAGGTTTTGTAAGAAGTTATATTTGGCAGGATCAGTTATCCCTTGGTCCTGTTCCGTTTTACTTCTTACAAAGCGTCCAGTCTTTTGTTTCTCTTTTTCGCTTTGTTTGGCGTTTTATTTTTGTTTCCAGTTTAGTTGGCGTCTTTGTGTTTTAGTTGCTCTGCAAACAGTTTTCCACGTCCTTCCAAGGTCAGTAAAGAAATGGTCTTTTTCTGGTCAAGCACATAAAGTTTAAGCTTATTTTGTATGACTGATAGATTTTAAACTCTATCTTAAAATTTTGCGCCACTCTGCAAAGTTTTGCTTAGAAATTTTAATGATAGCGAGATCTTGAATCACATCCGCATATCGAATTGTTAAAATTTTAAAGACAGAGACATTTTAAGTTCTTTTAGCGTTTAAAATAGATTCTAAAAAACGATAATCGCATATGCATATATTGTTAAAAGAAATTTATTTTAAAACGACAAAGATAAAGATGAGATTTATGAAAAAACGACGTCTTCTGATTTATAAATCTTATAATTCATTACGAATTACTATTTAATTAAAAACAATATATTATTATTATTTTAAAAATAATAATAATAATAGTAATATCGAATATTAATGTTAATATTAAAATAATAACTAATTATAATATGTATTATGATTAGATTTATTATAATATTAACGCATTGTTTTTGAAATAATAAAGCATATCGTCTTCCTTAATTAAGGTTTGATTTTTAATAAAAGTGTATTATCTTTTATTTTAAAATATCCTATTAACTAAGGCGTCGGCTTAGAAGGGAGGCGTCGGAATTAGGAAGTGGCGGTTTCATCTCCTAAACATGGCGTTAATTTTCAATGAGATTACATATTGTTTCATATGTTGATAAACGTCATGCGTCACTTTAGAGCCTGCGGTTTTGATTCAACACATATGTTTTACATATGCCATCGCATATGTTCTTTTACTAATCAAAGCACGCGATATTAGTGAGAGGCGTGGATAACTATTAATAACTGGGCTTGCACGTAATTCAATGCATATGTTATTCTATTAACAAAGCCCGCATTTTTCCCTTTTCACTTAAAACATAAATCAACGCATGGTATCGGTTCTCTTTGAAATAGTATTTGCATTGATTTTTAACAATAATGCGTCACTTCTCATCGCATGACCTGGGGTTAAAACACGACATTGTTAAAACAATATGTTTTGAACTTTCCAAACAATGTGCGTTGATTTATGTTTTAAAAGCATATCGTTTGGTTTTAATACAACCCGTGTATTCTTTCTAAAGCCCGCGGCAATGGAATAGCATATGTATTAGCATATGCGTTTAAATACATATGCTAATACATATGTTATTTCATCTAAAAAACCGTGGATAACTTTAGTTATCAGGCGTTATTTTTAAAACGATATGCATGGACTATGGGTTTTATTAAAACATGCACAGCATGGCGTGATCTTCCTAAAATGCATGAATGTTTTCAAAAATAATAAAACAACAGCCCACAGCATGCTACGATAACTTCCAAAGAGGAGTTGGAGTTGGTAATTTTGAATTTGCATCCACTTTTAATGGCTTTTTCTATGGGGAGAACTATCTGTGTTTTAGTTATAGCTTCAGACTTCTTCTTTTCCAAGAAAATAGCCATTAAATCTGCAGTTGAATGAACTGATTTTCCATTTCAATAGCAATTTCGAATTTCCATCTTCAATGAAGTCTTGTTTCTTTCCAAGAAGTGGAAGGCATGCCATGATCATAGGCCATGTTTTTGAAGAGTTCTTCCTCATTTCTTGCTATTTGCATGCAAATTTTGATGCATGATGAACACTTGTCCTTCCCCAAGCCAAGACCAATAATATTAGCTTTGATTTTGACAAGAATTTGTCAATTTTGGAGTCTATATAACTCTGCAAATTTCCTCTAATCAACAATTTCTATTTCCAAGATTTGCTTTGAAGAGAAGTTTGGTTTTTCCCTTTGCATCTAAGGAAGGTAAATTGGTTATTTTCTTTTTCTTGTTTGCATTCTTTATGTTTTGTATGTGCTATGCTCTCTCTTCTTCTCTCATTTTCTCCAAGTTGCATATGAGAATGTCATTAATTCTCATATGCAATTGGGATTAAAAACCCCGTTCTCAAAGATGTTCTTCCCCAAAATGAATAAAGAGATGAAAGAAACAAAGTGCTGTCCAAATATGCAGATTTGCCTAAGAAGTCCACCATGCCTTAAGAGGAGAAAATTGCATTTCATTCTTGCCTTCACTTCCCAAAATGTGCATTTACATCCGAAAAACCCACCTTCATGCATGACTTTTGTAAAATGCAAATGTTTCCAAAAAAACCCACCTTGAACATTTGCTGATGTATATATGCGTTATGGGTTGAAAACCCCACTTCTTCCATAATATTCATATTACATATCAAAGAAGGATTTCAGCTTTCAAGTATGCAAAACCGTCAAAAAAAGCCCACCTTCTGTGAGATGTATGTTCTTCTCCTCAAACGAATGAAGATTCATATGCAAGAAGAAAATTATTTCTCATACTGTTGCAAATGAAAGAATTGATCTTCCTTAAACTTGATTCTTCACAATGTGGCATATGGTGTTCTTCCCAACATGTGATTAAGTTTCACAAACTTGATTGCGAATTGCAAGGATGCGAAGCAAGAGCAACCACACGATGGAGCCAGACAAGGAGGTGGAAAGTGTGAAATGATTCCAGGCATAGAATGCTTTCAAAACTGAAACAGAGAGACATAAAGATGCTTCCCAGCAATCACCACTATGATGCAGAGCAATCGAAGATGCAGTTTCATGTTCCGGTTCAAGATGCTTTCACCAAACCAGAACACCTCAGTCATCAAGCATCTTGTAGCAGCAAGAAGATTGACAGAGGATGACGCAAATAGATGTCGTGTCTTGTCAGACACTTAGATGCTTTCATCATGCCTTCTGTAAAAGTGTAGAATCTTTGACAGATTATACAAAAATATGTAATTGCATGTGATAGTATCACGTGCAAAGCTGTCTCATGTAATCATGCTGCAAGGACATTAGGTCCTGCAACATTGAATAAGTCAAAGATAGTTAGTTATAGATAGGCTTTGAATAGTTCAAAGTTTGTTAGTTAGTTAGAGATAAGGATTGAATAAATCAAAGTGGTTGAGGGTTTCCCCTTTCTTCTCCACTTTTCTCTCTCCTCTTTTCCTATATAAAGGAGGGAGCTCGTTGTAATCTTTCATCTTTTGTTTGTGCAAATAAACTATAGGCAAAACTCTTGAGTTCTGAAAACTTTGTGTTTCATTGTAAGAGAGTTAAGCATTTGAATAAAGGAATAGAGATTGACAGACTTTGTGTTGTTGTCTTGAAAATCAATGAATGTATTCTTATGTTGCACTTATTAATCCTTGTTCAAATTAAATAGTTTCTTTGTTTAAATCATCGGAGCATCTTTAATCCAAGTTTTCTAAAGACTTTGTGCTTCAGGAAATCGGGGTTACTATAGAAACTAGTGGCTGATATACTCCAAAGACTGAAGACTTTGAGCTTCAATATTGGACAATAGATTAGAGTACTTATTTGAGGTGAGGACAGGAGACTTTGAGCTCATTGTATCACTTCGTCTTTAGATAAATCAACTGTTGCCTCGTTTGATTGTTCTTAAGTCAATCATCGAGTC